>APFE031040110.1:0-10251 GCA_000404065.3 Pinus taeda
ATTGCCACTTTTGTAATCGAGATGGCCACTTAGAATCCAAATGCTTTAAGAAGATGGAAGCCTTGGAAGCAGCAATGAAGAAGCATAACATACATTTGGAGCACTCTTCAACTTCAACTTCATTTTCAGGAATGGAACTTTCTGCATGTGGTTGTCAAGCATCTCGGTCTGGCTATGCACTAAATGTATCTTCTTCCTCTCATTCTCATGAGTGGCTCATTGATTCTGGAGATTTTTCTTATCACATGGCCAAAAACAAAGCCATGTTTTCTTCTTTAAATGATTGTAACACCAAAAATATATATGTTGGTGATGATAGATCTCTTAGTTTTGTAGGGACTGGAACTGTTCATCTAAACAATGGTCAATTTAATGATGTATTAAGTGTTCCAACCTTATCCCGCAACCTTCTATCTATATATCAGATAACTCATTCAGGTGAAGGTAAAATCATTGAATTTTCACCTCATGATGTTGTAATTAAGGAACTAAGAGATCCTACACAGATTTTAGCTATTGGATTTGATAATGATTCTTCAAGGTTGTATAATTTTAACAACTTTGGGTCATGAAATCTTCCCTCGGTATTTGTTGCTCATAATGATGAAGTGAGCAAACTTTGGAGTGAGCAATTTGGTCACTTAAACTATCGCTCCCTTCAGAATCTATGTAAAGAAAATATGGTGACAGGTATTCCAATGGTATCTTGCAGAGATGGTGTTTGTTCCGGATGTGTACTCGGAAAACATGATTGGGATAGTTTTGAAAAACGTGCCTCTTGGCATGCCTCGACGCCTTTACAGCTTGTGCATAGTGATTTATGTGGTCCACTTCCAGTTGCTTCATTCTCTGGCTATAAGTATGTCTTAACTTTCATTGATGATTTCTCTAGACGCACTTAGGTATACTTATTAAAACTCAAGAGTGAAGTATTTAATATGTTCTTGGCCTTTAAGGCCTTTGTTGAAAAATAATCTGAACATCAAATTATTAAGCTAAGATATGATAGTGGTGGAGAATATGTTAACAACAAATTCATCAACTTTTGCACTGTGAATGGAATTCAAATGCAACATATTGTTCCATATACTCCACAACAAAATGGTGTAGCTAAAAGGAAGAATCACACATTAAAGGAAATGGCAAATTGTATGCTTCAACCTAAAGGACTTATTCTTAATTTTTTGGCAGATCAAATTAACTATAAATTACATAGTAAATCGCACTCCTACTAAGGTTTTAAAGAATATCACTCCAGAAGAAGCACGGAGCTCAATTAAACCAGATGTAAGTCACTTTTGTGTTTTTGGAAGTGAAGCATGGGCCCATATTCCAGATGAGAAACATAAAGCTTTAGAACCTAAGAGTGAAAAATGTATTTTTGTTCGATATTTTGAAGATGTCAAAGGATATAGACTTATTCCACTTAAGTCCAAAAATGTTATGGTTATAAGAGATGTAAAGTTTACTAAAAATATATTGGCCTACGAGGTTGTTTTGGTGGATGTGCCACCTCTCTCTATCTCTTCTACTTCTGAAATTATTTATTCTTTAGATGATGACAGCGAGGATGAAAATCCTCCCCCACCTTCTCAGGATCCTCCTTCAGCGCCTCAGCTTCCAAAATAGGTCCGTGCTACTCGGGATGCAGCAGGTGCTCTTGTTGGTGATCCTACATATCAATGACGTACACATTCTCAATTTGATAGAGCCTATTCTTTACTAGCTCAAGCTTCAACGAATTATGATCCTGACACCTTTGCAGAAGCTTCAGGCCAGCCAGATTGGGATGCAGCTATGAATGAAGAATATCATTCATTATTGGCAAATGATACATGGGATATTTTTCCTCTTCAAAAGGGACGAAAACTTGTTAGATGCAAATGGATTTATAGAACCAAGTATGGACCAGATGGAAAAGTTGATAAACATAAAGCTCGTCTTGTTGCTAAGGGTTTTTCACAAGTTGAAGGCATTGACTATATCGAAACCTTCTCCCCTGTTGCCAAAATGAACTCTATCCACCTTTTTCTTTCCCTTGTTGCCTCTTTCAAATGGGAAGTCCATCAAATGGATGTTAAATCTGCCTTCTTGCATGAAGAAATCTATATGGAACAAGCTACTGGCTTTATACAAACAGACTCTATCCTTGTATGTCAGCTTAAGAAATCCCTTTATGGTCTCAAGCAAGCCCCTCGAGCTTGGTATGCCAAAATGGATAACTTTCTTTTAGAAACTAGATTTTCTAGGTGTCATTCTGACAATACTGTCTACACCAAGAAAGTGGGAAAGTCTCTTATCCTTATTTTTCTTTATGTTGATGATCTTATCCTTACTGGTAGTGATCCCAACCTTATAAACCATGTGAATTCCAACCTTAAAAGGAAGTTTGAAATGACAGACTTAAGGCACTTGCATTATTTTCTTGGTCTTCAAGTCTTGCAATCCAAGGAAGGTATTTCCCTTTCCTAGTCCAAGTATGTTTGTGATCTTCTACGCCATTTTCACATGGAAGACTGTAAGTCATCCCCTTCTCCCTTTGAGTCTAGAGCCAAACTTTCAGTCACTTGTACTTCCCCTGAAGTTGATTCTACCTTATACCGTCAACTTGTAGGAAAAATTTTGTATCTGACCCATACTCGTCCTAACCTATCCTTTGTTGTTGGCCTTATTGCTCGGGTTATGCAAAACCCACATGAAAACCATTGGAAAGTAGCTAAAAGAATACTTTGTTATGTTCGAGGTATAGTTCAGTTTGGGATTCATTACAGTGTAGAAGTATCTCCTCTATTGATTGGTTTCATTGATTCTAATTGGGCTGGTGACCCTGATGATCAGAAGTCTACTACAGGTTATGTGTTCACTCTTGGTTCAGGACCTATTACATCGACTTGCAAGAAACAAAGTGCCATTTCTCTTTCTTCAGTAGAAGCAAAGTATCGAGGTGTCGTAGAAGCTAGTAAGGAAGCCCTTTGGCTTCGTCAGATCCTGTCACGGTTTGGATTTCAACAGCAACATCTAACTACACTTTGGTGTAATAATCAAAGTGCCATTCAACTATGCAAAGATCCAACATTAGTGCAACAAACACATTGAACGGCACATGCACTTCATCAAAAAGCTCATTCATGACCATGTTCTTGAAGTGCAGTATTGTTCAATAGATGTTCACGTTGCATACATCTTTACAAAGGCTCTCACAGAGGCGAAGTTTACTAAACTTCGATTTATGGTTTGAGTTTAGGAAGTTATCACTAAGGGGGATAGGATCTAATGCCTACTTCCTTCTCCTATTATGTCATATTTATACACCCTTCAATCCTATCCCAAGTTGTTCTTAGGGGGGATGTTAGGATATTCTGACACATAGGAAATAGTTAAGTATAACTTGGTCTAGTGTAGAGTTAGGTAAAGTGTGTTTCTTTACTATGTACATTTGTAACTTACTATTCGACGGTCATGATATGTTCTAGACATGAACTGATCTGATGGTTCATTCTCTCCTCGGTATTACCGACACTTGATCCGTGGCTTAAAACCTGATTGGTCCATGATCTCTATTTAAAGAGCATGGAGGGTCATTTGTAGGGTAACCGTTCATGAGAGAAGGTTATGTAAATTTTCATTCTTTTATTAATAAATTTCTTGAGGTGGCCGCATTGGCTCAACCCATGGATTGTTTCCCTCTTTGAGGGTTTTAACCAAGTCAAGAATACTAGTGTATTGATCTGTGATCTGTTTGTGAGCGGCGTCCTTTGATGTTCTGTCTGAGGAACTTACCCTGTAAATTCCTACCTGTTATCACAAAATCTGACCCAGTTAGGCTGTTGATCAAGTAGACTCTGAGTAACTCTTTCAAACCAATCTTTTGGTTAAGGCTTAGCCTCCTCAACCTGAGAGGGCTCTCTCAATAGGTTTAAGATTTTTGATTAATAATTAGATGGCTAACTCTAGGAACAGAAATGGACAAATGTATAACTGGTTGACTGGTTGAATCAAAGATTAATAAACATCTATTGGGCTATGGAGTCAAGATAGTCTTCAACAAAACAACATGATCAACAAAACATGGAAGTCAAGGCACCTAGAGTTTAGGTTTATAAATAAAATAGTAACACAGTTAATCAACATAGTTTAGAAGCATGTGAAGGAAGTTAGAGAATTTTCCAATGAATTATAAGTATCACAAGCTCATACCACTGTAAATAAGTAATTGAAAAGGCCATAATAACATCAAACACATAAAATCCTTGTGAATCTTGAGTAGTCAAACTAATATCTATATTGAGTTTGAAAAACCATAGTTTCTTACAATAACGCAAATTTCTTTTTCTAATAAAATTCCCAACCCTAAGGAATTCGATTCTCATGATTTATATAGATTTTTTACAACCTTGGATACTATGATCCATCTTTAGGGGAATTCGAATTCCTAACATTGACACCTATCTATTCATAAAACAAACTACTTAATTACAACTTGATAGCTAGCTGTCTTTAAGAGTCCTAATACAAATAGGAGCGAAACTCCTAAAACATGCTTTTAACAACCTTATCTATGAATTAAATACATTCTTTAATTAGCTACTAATCCATGTCTTCGAGCTTTATGATGTCTCCAGTATTGTTGCAAACCTTGCTGAGTCATGACCTAACTGTCCTGAAAACAAGGAGACAGAGTTCCTCCCTTTAAAGCCATTGATCCTTTATGCTTATCTTCGAGCAGTTTTGCTGGTGTACATGTGGCATGTATTAGTAATCCATTAAAACTTCATTTTCCACCTGTGAAGAAAGGGAACCTCGAATATATGGAAAATATGATGAAACATGACTGTGCTACGAAAATAGTCTATTTTCGTAGCACAACTTTTATATCACTTATGGAATACTTCTTGGTGTTATGCCCCTATACCAATAGGTGTCATATATCATGATTGACTTGATGAGCTATGTAATATGTTCATACCTTTACTTGTTTCAAAGGTTTTCCATATTTGTAAAAATTTAAAAATTTTAAAAAATGTAAAGAGGGTATACCCTAAAAGAAAAATCAAAAGGTGAAAAGAATTAAAAGATGGTCAAAAAATGAAAGAAAATGAACCCCAACAAAAAAGAAAGAACATGAAAGTGTGCAAGTCTAAATGCCACTACTTTACTTACTTTTGTATAATAAACAATTGTGTGCAGATTGTCAACTTATGCCACAATTTATGAATAGTCAAACAGTTTAATCTTGGCTAGTTCATATTTCAATTTCATGTTGTAGAAATAGAGAATAAAGATCTGACCAAACAATGTAATCTTAGCAGATAAGTAGATAGGTAGAATAAAAAGAAGGAGCTCAACAGTTCAATTTGAGCCCTGGGATGTAATAAGTGTAGATTTATATAGGTATTTCCATGTAAAATAAAAGAAAGATTGATAAGGGTTTGTCAGTCTAAGTGCACCCAAATAAAGAAGTAAAAATGCTAGGTTAAAGTAGGTAGGGTAGGTAGATGATGGTTGCATAATTACATGTGGTGAATGATGATTCTAAATGTGTTAATCTTTTACTTTCATCACAAGGCAAAGACATGTATTATATTGGAAATATCTCAAGCAAAGCAAAGTCAAATAATTAACTCCCCTATTCATTTTCCTTAAATTTTAACTAATTTCCCCTAAGTACCAAAGTATGTTTCAAATTAGAGGGGCTCAAAGCATTTCTTTAACTTCTGGAGGGACCGAACCCTCGACCCAATAATTTATAATGCCTAAGTACTTAAGACCATTCATTAATCATCACACACATTCATAAATCATACATTCCCTTGATAAAGTTTTCCTAAGTAAAATCCTATTTTACTTAGGAAAATTAAAATATTTTACATAAAGACCCTCATTATTCACTAAGCCTAAGTTTTAATATACATATGGAAATATTAGACACTTAGTGCTTTTGTCCATTCATTATCATATTTAATATTAACTTACTAATATATATATCCCCTATAACAAATCTACCCATTCCCGTATTAGCTAAACTATATAAAACCCCAAATTTCTACATATCCCACCCCTTTGGTTAGTTATAACCATAATACATCGTTAATAGAGATTAATTAGTTAATCAGTAACTAATTAACAGCCCTTAATCCCCCACCACATTAATAAGGGATTAATTAACCCTCATGGTTAATTAATAGCCTCCTCGTCAAATCCTGTCAACCCCGATATAATTAATTAATCCTTAAATGTATCGGGCCCACCTTCATTAAATCCCCGCCATCTCATATCCCCGACAGTCATCCGATCAAGGCCCCGAGATCTGACGGCTATTATCAATATCACACGACCCTTTGCAACCACGCGTTAGCGTGCGATCACAAAGCGGTTTTTGTAGAGTGCCTCTGCCACACGTCAAGTAATCTATAGAATCGTTGGCTTGAGGCTAAATACTGCCCCCTCCCCATAAGCAGTGTGATATAAATCGCTTACTGCTCCCAAGTTAAATGACAAAAAACATTAGGTCACCCTCTCGCTGACGTCACCCATCCCCAAACCCGCCAAACCTTGACTTTGTGTATAAAACAAAAACAAAAACAAATCATTTTCATTGTTTTATCCCGTGAACCTGTACGCCCATGCAAACGATATGTCGAGGTCAACCAGCTTGAGTTTTCAGCCACCAACCTGCTCCAAGTTTCACAGTCGGGCTGCCCAGAGCCATCCAGTTATGCCCAGTACCTGCATTCTATTGCATGTCCTCCAAAAGCAGGTATTTACCAATTTCCCGACGAAGAAACTCTACAAATTCTTATTTTCACTGCAAATTGATTAAAAAAACAAAAAATTGCCATAATTCTGCCATTCCATTTGCAAATTCAAGTCCCCAGACCTATAATTTCATCATTTCCACCTAAGAAACCTCAGTTTCCCTCCTGAAATCCACAAAAACTAGTATGGAAACTCCGGTGGCCCTAAATGTTTCTCCCATCACTACTCCTCATTGCGAATTAGACTATTTGCCTCTGGCAGATAAAGATTTCCAGATAAAAGACTTAGTCACTTATAAGGACTACCTCAAATTCTTCTGCCAATGCTGAGATAACCATTTGAATGGCTATGATGCCATGAGACTATGGGAATCCAACCTCCCCATGTATTTTCTCCCCACTGTGTATATTTTCCTTGATATAATCCATCAATGCCATGCAAACTATGACCCCATCGGCAGAGCAGTGATGTATCCCAACCAAACAGTCCTATTCACAATAACTGCTGAATCAATTAATGAAATGTTGCAATTTTACCCTAGTCAGGCTCTTACCCCCATTTCCCTTGGAAATTTGCTTGAGAAATCAACTCAATTATCCCAAGCTGAACTTACCTGCCTCAGCCATACTTTCATGTTACCACAATACCAAACTACAGATCCCCCACCTTATATGTCAGTCTCCTTCACAGATACAGGCAAGCTCATAGTTGATATGATATTAGCAGTCATGGGGTTCAAAATTAGTGAATATGTAGATGTACTAACCTTAGAGATTATGTTTATCTTTATGCCAGGACAACCTCCTGCTATCAAATATGATTATGCCTATTATATTGCTGATAAAATTCATGACCAGTTCATGAGATTGGATAATGAAAGAGTTTTCAAGTTTTCCACCTTTATATATCACCTCATCCTATACTATCAATCAGACCACTTCCAATTTTCTGTCAAGAAACTTGATACCAAGGGTAATCCAAGGTCTGTTATCTTTTAGTCTTCCATCTTCCATAAAAATTTTGATTGCCCTTATTCCTTTAATTAGTTCATTGATAAATTTGTCCACCCAGTGGCCACCTTACTCACAAGGAGTTCCCCTCCCAGAATTAGTGATGACAACAAAAGGATTCTTTAGCTTTCCAAATAGTATAAAGTGGGTGATTGGTATCTATACCAAAATCACACAAAATTCTGGATATATGGGTGTTAGCTTTTCCCATTCAAGCTACCCAAATATGTTCCAATGACACTGTTTGCATTGGAATACTATAGGAAGATTACACACTCAGATGTGACACATTTCACTAAGGCCAAGAAGAAACCCCAACACAGAATCAGGGATCACTTAGGACCAATTGTCTGCAACTCTAGAGAAGCATGGATAGTAGCAGAACGAATTTTAGAAGATGAGCTGAAACTAACAAAAGTTTTAAATGGACTCCATATGACCCTCATAGTTTTATCTCTGATAGAAGGATGAAGAAAAAATTATCACCATACTTGCATCACAGAATACCAGAGATTGAGCAATTTTCCAATATGAATGAATGGAGGGAAGGAAAATTAGTAGAAACAGATAGTGAAAAGGTTGATATAGAAAATGTAATGAAAGATCTTGAAAAAACACTTGACCTGAATTCTTTTCAACAGGTACATTTTGAAACTTCTCAAAAGTCAGCATCAGGAATCAGTGCCTCAACAACTAATACCTCACAAAGGTATTTACAAGAGACAGGTACACCACCAGCAGACACTTCACAGGGAAGAGCGAAATAAGCAAGCACTCAGGCTACAGAATAGTCAACAATGTCTAAACAGCCTAAAACTTCTAAGGAGCAGGCCCCCACACACACTCTTCTGACTCAAGTCAATGTAGGAGAGCCCCCAATTTTGCAGACCCCTCTGAATGAGGAAAAGAACAAAAAGAGAGATAGGGAAGTAGCTACCCCTGCTAGTGGCCCATCAGAGCAGCTTGGTGCTAAGAGGCATAGGCTAAATCCTCATTCAGAAGATGAATTTTTTGAAGAGACCACTGATAGTCAAAGAAAAGAAGGTGTAGACGGTCATCAAACTTTCCCAGTAGGTGGGACACCTTTCAGCTCACAGAGACAGGAGTTAGAAAGACTACAAAGTGCTGAAGTGTCATCCTTCAGGCCACCAGGAAATGACAATCTAGATATCAAAAAGAAATTCAAGGAAATAAAGCCTAGGAATGAGCCATTGAGGATTCAAGTCTACAACTAGTATTTAAAAATGGCACCCACCAATCAGAACAGGTTGATGTTAGCTTATGACATCAAGGAGGGAAAAATGCAAATAAGCTTCTTCAAGCCCAAAGTGTAGCAGCCTCAAGCAAGGACAGATTATCTTCAAACATATTTTGAGGTTATGGCAAAAGATATTCATGCCCTGGACCAGATTGAGTTACACAAACAAACAGGGAAAATGGTGTATTCAACGTTGACTAGCAAAGCCATGATGGCCCAAAGATTGGAAGACTCTCTAAATAATACAACTGCCCAACTACAACTGGAAAAAGCCTCCTCACGGGCTAAAGATAACATAATTAAATATTTAGAGGAATTGGTGATTGGGTTAGGTCATAACCCAAAGGATGTGAAGAAAGCAAAGGCCTTAATTAAAAAGAAAGATGAAGACATAGCTGCCTTGAGGAAGCAACTAAAATTGCCACCATCCAAACATCCACAAACTACATAAATAAGCTGAAGAAGAGCTTATGGACTTAGTCCTAAAGCTTAATAAGCAATTGAAGGAAACTGAGCAAGAGAGAAAAATCACTGAAGAGCGAGCAGGGAGAGAGGACCTCTTAGCCTCCAAATATGATTCCAGTAGTTTCCACTGCAATCCCCTCAACACTTGGAACAGCTCTGGCACCAAATGTCTCAGTAGTCACAACAAAAGTAATAGCGGGAACGACAACAACAATAATAGCACAAGAAGGTACTTCAGATCTAAGCACAAAATAATTGATAAAGTCACCAGAGGAGATGCAGCTCCAAGTTTCAAAATTGCAGAAGGTAAAAGAAAAATTTGTTACCCTAGAACAGAAATATTATCTTTCCAAGATCAATTTTGTTGAAAAGGTGAGGGAGAATAAAAGATTAGCCCAACAGGTAAAATCACTAGAAAATGACCTCACTTCTGACAAGCCCTTAGCAGACATTAGGAAAATATTTGAACCAACATCATTTAGTCAATAAATGATGCTTGGCCATCAATACAAATAATTTTTGAACAAATTGATTTAGTAAAAGTGGCTCTTGAATAAATCTAGAGGACTAAGGAGGAACTAGGAAGAAAGCCAGAGGAACCCACCATGCTCATAAATTTTCTAAATGTTACACTGAAATTTGTCACCTTGACTATCTGCAGTCTATATGGCCTCATCAATAGCCACATTGTCCTCTTTGTCAAGCCCCATACCTCTGCTCTTCATGTCAAAACTTCAAAGAGAGAGAAAGTCACTTGAAAAC
>APFE031040113.1:0-11580 GCA_000404065.3 Pinus taeda
TTAAATATTTTACTCACACATTTTTTGTTATTTTTAATTACTTTACTTTTCTTTAAAGTTGATATGAAATTATACTACTTCATATGTATAACTCACTAAACATATATAACTTTTTTTTTGTATTTTATTATAATCAACATTGCTGTTCTATTTAGAGAATATTTTATTTTTATTTTGAGAGGGGTCAATTCAAGTTGATATGAAATTATATTACATGATACTCACAACTCACTAAACATACATAACATATTATTTTTTATTTTTATTATAGCAACATTATTTTTCTATTTAGAAAATTTTATTTTTATTTTGAAAAAGGCACCTGCCAACTCCATGTTGAACCTCCTATAAACCCTATGAGCTAAAACCAATAGCAAATGAAAAAAAGCAAAAAACAATACAATGAGAAAATGAAAAACCTTCTCTTTAAATTATTAATTTAAATAATTTATACAACCTTTTTTATTATTATTCTTATAGTTATTAATGTGTACTTTGAATTGATGCATATCGATTTTTCTTAGTTATTTACTTCATATAATTACATGAGTGAAAGAGTGCAGTCATATAAATAAATTGGCTAACAAACACTGAAATCAAATAAATATCAAAACATTAAATTCATATATATCTCCTATTAACCAAATTAAAAAAACAAATTAATTAAAATTAATAATATTAATTATTATAATTATAAAAAATATATTACAATTTAAAAAAAACATAAAATTTTATCTATATTTTTTTTTCTAACTTATAATCTTTATAATTTATAAATAAACTAATTACAATGCCATAAATCATATCATAATTTATTAAAATCTCATAATAAAAAATCAATCATTTCGTATCACTTCTTTCCTATTTTAATTTTAATTTAAAAATCATATATCATTTTGGAAATAAATATGCAAAGTCACATGAACATGAACATAAGTAGGCTCACATAAATTTTGATTTTACATGAGTGAACGTTATTTATTTATTCTTTATTTTTTTTCCTTTCAGTTGTCTTTTCCTTGCGTTTAAGACAGTCGATTCGACCAGAAAGTTCGTGAACAACTTTAAGTTGTTCACGGGATCGCCTACATGTCCAGTGGAGCGAAAAGATAAAATCGAAGTCAATCAGATTAAAATGTTTATTACGATTTATTGAAAGTCAACGTGATGGATGCAGGTGTTCTGACAATTAGCTTAAGCCCAAACGTGCTCAATCTCTAAGGAATTATCAGATTTGTCGTGGCCCTAGCCTTATTCGAAAGTCAATGCGATCACCTATCGCAACCATCCATCTTCTGTGCATTTAATTATCTGCACAATTTATTTTCATGGTATGCATCTTCTGTGCATTTAATTCTCCATTTAACAGAAGAAAGTTGAGCAGCGTCTCGTTAAACTCTGTGGGTTTCTCCAACTGAGGAACATGCCCGCACTCTTTTATCACCACTACCTTACCCTTCTCTCCAATATGTCTGCAAAAATGAACTAAAAATTGAACTTACGCTGGAAGAGACTAACAAATTATAAAAATATCTAAAACTCCATTCGCATTAAAAAAATCAAAATTTTGCAGCTGGTTACCTTTGCAGAATAAAGGCCTGGTCTAGCCTGAAGGTTCGATCCTTCTCTCCCCAAACTATTAGAACGTCCTGTTTCATTTCATCCAAATACAAAAATCTTAAGTCTCTATCAATAATTTGAAACAAATTGATACATTAATGTTTCCTTATTTAATATTTTGGAACGCTGAATCTATTTTGATGGCCGTTTTTAAAATATTTGATTGAGTTCAATTGTTTGACCTTACTGCTGGCTAGTGTGATATTCTCAACATTACAATTTGGATGCTGCTTATTGTGATATTTCCAATTTTACAATTTAAAATTTAGATCAGCATAGTAATTTTGGAATTCTATATATAATATCGATTTAGCTTAAATAACACAAGAAAATGGTTTGACCTCACTATTATTTATTGAAATATTCTAACATTTACCATCTAAAAAATAGCCATTTTGAAATTCCAAATACAACCACTACTAGATTAAACCATTAACTTAATTTCTGTCGATCAGATTTTATAAATATTTCAAAAATCTACAAATAAAATTCACCTATACAGCACATCTTAATTGTACACAATTAAATCGAATGTATCGTAAAGAAAGAAACCTGGTTTACTGTGGGCAGCGAGTGCGAATTCTGTGAACCAATGGCAATAGCATCCAACAGCTCTAGCCTCTTCTCTCTGTTTCCTCCCATGGTCTATCGAGCATTCAAATTCAAATTAAACCAAAAAAAACTTAACATTTCATTGCAAAGGAAACAAGGAAACAATACGAGCTTATACCTGAAGGAGGTCCTGGTATATACAAGTAGGAAGCCATGGCATCTTGTAAAATGTAATATTCATGCCTTTTCTCATGTCTCCACAACTGTTGGGAATCAGAACGTCTTTAATGTCGTCGGAGCCCAATTCTTTGAGAAGACTATGGTTTGTCGACGGCGTCATGCAAATTGCAGAGCTGACGATCACCAGGCGACGGACAAGGTTAGGGTATTTGTGCGCCATCCAGAAGCCAACGAAGCCACCGTAGCTGTGCCCCACCACGATCACGCTCTCCACCGCAAGATATTCCACCATACTCTTCATGCACTCCGCTTGGAAGAGCTCAGTGCGCTCAGAGCTGGTGGTGGTGGAGTTCCCGAAGAATATGAGGTCCGGAATGAGGAGATCGAACTGCTTCCCGAGCTCGCAAATTTGGTTATGCCATCCAACCAGCCCATCCGCCCCGAAACCGTGAATGAGAAGCAGAGTTGGCCGCTGATTCCCCAGTACACTATGTGAATTCTTCAATACCCAGCAGTGCAGGGAGGTGCCATTGTTCAACTGTATATTTTCTGACTTGAAACCCTTGGAGATCCAGTGAGATTGCTTCCTCTTTCTCATGAATTCCACAACACTAAATCCAAATATTCCTCTCATTTCGTCTCCCCACCGATAGCGCTGCCTTAACAATCGGAGCGTAAAGATAATGAATTTATCTGATGCAAAGGAAGATAAGGAAAAATAGAGAAATTCACACAATTAGGTTTTTATTCATAGAACTTCTCACATATACAATTATGGTCTCATACATCTCAGGTATATAAAGCCTAAATATGGAATTATATTATTTCTAACTGATTTGATTCAATTCCAGTTAACTTAACCTGTTCACACAAACTTTACTCCAGTTAATTTGTTCATACAAACTTACTTTAAATTAGAATTTTTCAAATAAAAATTGAATTCCAATTAAGTCAAATTAACTCACACTCTTAATATTTCCGATTGTAAATTAAACTCAAACTGACTGAAATTATACTGTAACTAACTCAAATTTACTCACACTCTTAATATAGAATTCACTGCAGGTAAGAGTAATTACTATTTCCAACATTATCCAGTTCTTTAACAAATTGTAAATACCAATAAAATCCAACGATAACTTGGTTCTAGTGCCAGTTGTTCCATTTCTGATTAAGTATTGAAAGCTTGCACGATTCAACGAGAAAAGAAATGATTGCTACAGCCATCGATCCGCAATTCTCATCACGGAGTTAGCAATAGCCATTGATCCGCACTTCCGCTCAGATTGATGCGAATGCGTGTAAGCAAATGTGAACATTGAACGCAGGCTGCGCCCTCTGTGATCGGCTCTACTTCTGATTAAGTATTGAAAGCTTGCACGATTCAATCAGAATAGAAATGACTGAGCTAGCTAGAGCCATCGATCCGCAATTCTGCTCCGATTGATGCGAATGCGTGTAAGCCATTCTCAAATTGAACGCAGGCTATGACCTGTGTGCTCGGCAGAATTTATAATGCACAGTACATTGGTTTTGTTTACATGGTAGTAAGATGAATTACTTGAAGAAATTCTAACGCTTGAAGATTCGAGAGATAGCTTGATCATTCATCCTGTTGCAATCCAGCTGGTGGTTTGTTGGTAGGCTTTTCAGAGGTCACGGGCCCATTCGGAGAGGGTAGGTTACCAATCGGGGGAAAGATGATGTCACAATGACTCAACTACAGAATTCTGCTTTTGAATTTCACTTGGACTTGGCAGTTAGTAAGCAAGCATAACTCATACGAATTTCGGGAAATTTAGCCTAATTGTGGAGTCTGTATCAATAAAGAGGGAATGGCCTTTTCCTGGCTGTATATTTTTAAAATGTAAAGTTATAAAAATATGCCCATGCCAAGTCGTTGCACAATTTGGGCGCCACACATTCACGGTGCACGCCTCACCCGACCACCGGGCGCACCTCGCCCACACCTTCGCCTCACACCAAGTACGACCTTCAATCCGTGCGACCAAACCGAGAGGAGCGCATGAGTTATGCGCCTTTACCACCTCTTGTCCCTACGCACTTAACTGCGCACTCAACTCATGCAAAGATGTATGATCGAATGAATGATGTTGAATGAGTTCCAACGCTCATCTAATATATACCCATGGCAGCGCGTGTTGGCTTGCCCAGCCGACTCTTCGTCCATGCTAAACGAGCCCCTACTTCACCATGAATGCCCCGTTGACCTTCTCTCCAAGCAAGGGTCGGCTCCATAACGTTTCCATCATGCTACCACGCATATAAGTACTCTAGCTCCCTTCCCTTATGCGCATTACTCCATCGCACGGTAAAGGAACTCGCATAACACACAATCGCAACTTCGCACTTCAACCAAACGTTCACTTGTTTAGCTTTACCCGCGTGCACGCTCGGGTCGCACAACCGGAGGCTTTACATCCTCCTCCACCTGAAGTCGTTGTCGTCCTCGACAACATACCATCCTGGTAACCATCCACCAAGATCATCCATGATGTCAACTCCTCAACATACTGCAACCATCACTGCAACATATGTAGAACCACCATCTCCATCATGTCTCGCCTCGGCAACCATCCGTCACCAAGATAACCATACCACGGTATACACCCATCGGTATGCCATATATCGGAAGTCATCTCAATCCTGATCATCAACCACCATGTCACAATCTCCACATGCTGCTCCATCGTGGAAGGCTGGCCCCTCCATCTCAAGCTACATGCCTACTGCAACATATTGTGTCATCCCCATGTGAACTGCTGCCATGATACTCCAACACAATGCTAACACATCTCTGTACACTACTAGTCCCCATGTTTGAACTAGTCGGGTGATCAGTCCAACTGTCATGCTCAAACCATGAGAATGCACATCCTCATGCCATCCTCATGCCACCCTCATGCCACCATCAGTCGTTTCTCAGAACATCCTGTCACATCATCAACTCGATCAAGAATCCTTCCATATAAGTGTAATCCATGCTCAGGTCCATGAAGTAGTCCTCATCTCATCTTCCATATGCTGTCCATGATGTTTGGTGTCAATGCGCTGCATGAAATCAGCCACATCTATCCCAACATCATCCATATGTGTGCCTCCTCCATATGAAGAGACCATCTCATCAACCTCCAACTCTGTGTGTGTCACATCCAAGTCCATGAAGCAACCTCCATCACATCTGCAATGTGTCATCCCTCAAGTCTGCTATAGAAACAAGCATACACCTGTCTCATCTATCAATGTGCTGCCCATGATCATAGATCAATCAGCTCCCATGTGTCATAGGTAGTTGAGTCTCGGCTCAACCCATGCCCAAGTGTTGCCACCAAGGCATCTCCGTCATCGTAACTCCATCACTCCAAAGTGTCTCATATCGATCCTCCACATCAAGTCACTCTTTCAAGCCATTCCATACATGTACTTGAAAGTATGCCCCTGCATCAAAGTCTCTGACCTTAGCTCCTCAATGCATCAGATCCTCTAAGTCCACCATATATGAAGTCCCCAAAAGTCACAACAACCTCATGTCATCATGAGCTCCATAAGCCATCCCAAACCAACATCTCAGCAAGCATACAAGTCTCGGCCCAAAGGTCTCTGCAAGATGCCTCAGCTCTCCATGTAGTAGGAATGCTCCATAATCTGCTCACAACTCCATCCAAGTCCATGGCCTTGTTGTACAAGAGTGCATAACCTCTCCATCGACTCATAAGTAAAACATCTCCATGTCACACTAGCAAATCCACCTGCACAACATCCCTGCTTTGGCACTCCTCATTGGATGCCCATAAGTGACACCTCTACAAGTGCTCCCACATAATGTCTCTACATAAGACTGCCATGCTCCATGTCTCCAACCTGATGTCCATGACTAAGTTGCCATGTAGTCCAACCAAGTAGACCCATCACAACAATCAGTCATCCCCATCCAAGCTGCAATCTTCAGTCTAGTGAACTCGGTCACCCAACCATATCATCATCACATGAGTCTCTCCATCATAGCTCCTCCACCGAAGGTACCACCAAGACTTGCTCTTGGTCACGGCCATGAGAAGTCCACCCAAGCAACTCAAGTGTGTGCCCTCCTTCAATCTGTCCATGAGTCATGTCGGGCACTTAGCCATGTGGCTAAAGCATGACCCATTCCTCCACAACGATCATCAAGTTCCACCGTTGTCACGGGCCTTTTGTACCTTCTACCATAAGGTCACAAACAACCCCAACAAGTCCTGCAACAATCAACAACCCTTGCTCCTCCATACAAGGTCTCATCATAAACATCCATGGTAAGATGCTCCCCAGCATTGGCAAACTGACTTTGCCCTTCCCTGCATACGATCCATCTACCAAATGCTCAAGTGAAACACAAGTATCAATAGTACTTACATCGTCATCATCATCATGAGGTTCCTCCATGAGAGTACCCCCATCCATACATGTCTGCAAACTGCACGATCCTGGTCCAACTTGATCAATCTCAAGCTCATCCTCCATCATGATCATGTCTGCAACATCTTCAACTACCATGGCTTCCTCTTCCTTGTTAGTACAATCTGCAACTTCATCTTGCTACATTGTCCAACCAAGTTGAAGAAGCTCGTCTTCAACATTCTTTTCCAAGACTGCAAGCTTCTCTCGAATCTGGGGATTCTCCTCTTTCATCCGCTTCAACCTGTATAAGGTAAGCAAGAGCTTCCCTTCGCATTCTTCCAAACCTGCCATGCCTTGTCCCATGTCTTCCCTGGTTCGTACTTCGTTTGGTCCACAGACGGCCAAACCGTGTATACCTGTCCACACGCAGTCCCACTTGCCAACCTGACAAGTGCCCAAATTGTATGAACAGGAAGTAGTACCGCCTGCGCAACTCTACGACACCCGGTTCCAACCTTCACTAGCTTCACCAAGTTCCCTGCAACCATGAATCGGCCCTTGTTCCACTTGTATGTGAAACTAGCTTCCTTCACCTGCAAGTACCTGCTTCCACTGTCACTTCTTCATCAACCTGGTCACCAGCCTGCTCTGATACCAACTGTCAAGTTGTGTATCAGCTTCAATGCTTCAACACCCGAACCTGTTCACGAGCTCTGATACCAACTGTCATGCCCCCAAGGCTACGGTGGTCTTTCAACCGTGCCGGTGAGGTGCGGCACTACCAACCGTTTTCTTTTCACCAATACTTACGATTGTAGAGTACGCCTTAACCATCCATACTTAGTTTATTTTTAGTTACCAAGTATTATTAGTGTGCCTTTATACCAATGAACACCCATACACATTTATTATCATCAGCATTATACAAGCGAAATGCAACAGTATAAAGGGAGGGGCAACTCCCTGCAATATGAGTCTGCCCAACAACATATTATACAACCTTTCATTTTTACAATGCACAAGTTAAATCTTGGGAAACCCCAAATTTACACTTAGCCAAATTTTCACAACATTGGCAAACTCGGTTGCCCAGCTCGTTGGCACCTCCGCATGGTCGCCGCATGACTAACCAAACCTTCGTTCACCTCGTCGCACCGTCGTGTCGTTTTCCCAACTCGGTCGCACCTCAAAGTCACCAAACACGGGCGCCTCCCACCAAGGCACACCTCCATCCGCAATCTCCACACTCCAACAAGTCTCCGTGCACACTTGCACGATGGGTGGGGGCTCACCCGAGTCACCAAGGCGCCCACACCAAGTCGTCGCACAATTCGAGTGCCACACATTCACCGTGCACGCCTCACCCAACCACCGTGCACACCTCGCCCGCACCTTCGCCTCACACCAAGTACGACCTTCAATCCGTGCGACCAAACCGAAAGGAGCGCATGAGTTATGCGCCTTTACCACCTCTTGTCCCTACGCACTTAACTGCGCACTCAACTCATGCGAAGATGTATGATCGAATGAATGATGTCGAATGAGTTCCAACGCTCATCTAATATATACCCATGGCAGGGCGTGTTGGCTTGCCCAGCCGACTCGTCCTCCATGCTAAACGAGCCCCTACTTCACCATGAATGCCCCGTCGGCCTTCTCTCCAAGCAAGGGTCGGCTCCATAACATTTCCATCATGCTACCACGCATATAAGTGCTTCAGCTCCCTTCCTTTATGCGCATTACTCCATCGCACGGTCAAGGAACTCACATAACACACAACCGCAGCTTCGCACTTCAACCAAACGTTCGCTTATTTAGCTTTACTTGCACGCACGTCCGGGTCGCCCGGCGCCCGAATGCGTCGCACAATCGGAGGCTTTACAGTGCCTGTAAAGCCTTCGGTTGTGCGACGCAGTTGGGCTCCGGGCGACCCAGGCGCGCGCATGAATGGAGGGCGAGTTGGGCTGCACGACGGTTGTGCGACGGTAGTGCGACATAACTTGCGACGAACATGTGACACAATGGGTTTGCGATGGGAGAGTTTATACCGATCTGAGCGTGGGACAATACACTTGAAGGCGACTCATGAATGAAGGGTAGGCCGACTTGTAGTTGGGCGTTCAAGGGGTGTGTAAACGCATATTTGGTGGTCGGCTGGGCGAGCCACCACCCCATTGTGATGGCTATATATGTAAGTGCGTTGGAGCACTTCGAGACGAATCATTCGAGAACGCACTTCACATATTTCATATGCACTACGCTCTTGGAGGAGGATCACTTGTGCATAGATTTGGAGGAGAGATGAGCGCATGGCTCATATGCTCTCCTTGGTGAGTACCACTTGGTGAAATGCTCTTGGTGAAGAGGTGAACGCGTTGGGCAAGACATGCCCGGGGTGATTGTGCGGAGGTGGTGGTTGTGTGATGACTTGGCGAGGGTGTCTTGGTGGCTTGGGTGAGCGCCCGCCCATCATGCAAGTGTGCACGAAGATGTGTTGAAGTGTTGGGTTGTGAATGGAGGTGTGTCTCAGTTGGAGGCACCCGTGTGTGGTGACTTGGAGGTGCGCCCGAGTTGGGAAAACGACACGACGGTGCGACGGGGTGAATGAAGGTTTGGTTAGTTGTGCGGTGACCGTGCGGAGGTGCTGACGAGTTGGGCAACCGAGTTGCCGATGTTGTGAAAATTTGGCTAAGTGTAAATTTGGGTTTTCCCAAGATTTAACTTGTGCATTGTAAAAACGAAAGATTGTATAATATATTGTTGGGCAGAGTCATATTGCAGGGAGTTGCCCCTCCTTTTATACTATTGCATTTATCTTATATAATGCTGTTGATAATGAATGTGTATGGGTGTTCATTGGTATAAAGGCACATTAATAATACTTGGTAACGAAAAATAAACTAAGTATGGGTTGTTAAGGCGTAGTCTACAATCATAAGTATTGGTGAAAAGAAAACGGTTGGTAGTGCCGCACCTCGCCAGCACGGTTGAAAGACCACCGTAGGCTTGGGGGCGTGACAGTGCCGACGAGGTGTGGCACTACCAACCGTTTTCTTTTCACCAATACTCACGATTGTAGACTACGCCTTAACCATCCATACTTAGTTTATTTTGCGTTACCAAGTATTATTAATGTGCCTTTATACAAATGAACACCCATACACATTCATTATCAACAACATTATATAAGAGAAATGCAACAGTATAAAGGGAGGGGCAACTCCCTGTAATATGAGTCTGCCCAACAATATAGTATACAATCTTTCGTTTTTACAATGCACAAGTTAAATCTTGGGAAACCCCAAATTTACACTTAGCCAAATATACAACTTTGGCAAACTCGGTTGCCCAGCTCGTCGGCACCTCCGAACAGTCGCCGTACGACTAACCAAACCTTCGTTCATCCCGTCGCACCGTCGTGTCATTTGCCCAACTCAGGCGCACCTCCAAGTCGTCACACACGGGCGTCACCCACCAAGGCACACCTCTATCCACAACCCAACACTTCAACACATCTTCGTGCACACTTGCACGATGGGCGAGCGCTCACCCGAGCCACTAAGACACCCTCGCCAAGTCGTCGCACAACCAACACCTCTGCACGATCACCCCAGGCACGTCTTGCCCAACGCGTTCACCTCTTCACCAAGAGCATTTCACTAGGTGCGACTCACCAAGGAGAGCGCATGAGCCATGCGCTCATCTCTTCTCCAAATCTGCACACAAGTGATCCTCCTCCAAGAGTGTAGTGCGTATGAACTATGCGAAGTGCGTTGTCGAATGATTGGTCTCTAAGTGCTCCAACGCACTTACATATATAGTCATCGCAATGGGGTGGTGGCTCGTCCAGCCGACCACCAAATCTGTGTTTACACACCCCTTGAACGCCCAACTACAAGTCAGCCTACCCTTCATTCATGAGTCAGCTTCAAGTGTATTATCCCACGCTCAAATCGGTATAAACTCTCCCATCGCAAATCCATTGTGTCACATGTTCGTCGCAAGTTATGTCGCACAGGTAGTCGCACTACCGTCGCACAACCATCTTGCAGCCCAACTCGCCCTCCGCTCGTGCGCGCGCCCGAGTCACCCGGCGCCCAACCGCGTCGCGCAACTGGAGGCTTTACATCCTCCTCCACCTGAAATCGTTGTCGTCCTCGACAACATACCATCCTGGTAACCATCCACCAAGATCATCCATGATGTCAACTCCTCCACATACTGCAACCATCACTGCAAGATATGTAGGACCACCATCTCCACCATGTCTCACCTCAGCAACCATCCGTCACCAAAACAACCATACCAACGTACACTCCCATCGGTATGTCGTACATCAGAAGTCATCTCAATCCATGACCATCAACCACCATGTCACAATCTCCACATGCTGCTCTCCATCGTGGAAGGTTGGTCCCTCCATCTCAAGCTACATGCCCACTGCAACATCTCGTGTCGACCTCGTCATGTGTTGTCCCCATGTGAACTGCTTCCATGATACTCCAACACAATGCTAACATATCTCTGTACACTTCGCGACCCCATGTCTGAACTAGTTGGGTAGCTAATCCAACCATCACGCTCAAACCATGAGAGTGAACATCCTCATGCCACCATCAGTCGTTTCTCTGAACATCCTGTCACATCCTCAACTCGATCAAGAATCCATCTCCATATAAGTAAACCATGCTCAGGTCCATGAAGTAGTCCTCATGTCATCTGCAACATGTCATCCATGATGTTTGGTGTCAATGTGCTACATGAAATCAGCCACATCTATCCCAACATCATCCATATGTGTGCCTCCTCAATATGAAGAGACCATCTCATCAA
>APFE031040113.1:18724-73655 GCA_000404065.3 Pinus taeda
TTATGTTAAATATTAATAAAATTTCTATTATTTTCCCAACAAAATAAAAAACATATTAAACTACTCTTTTATCTCTTAAATATAATTTCCCTATAAGACATTAATTCATTAATTGTAACTTGGCTTTTTAACTATCGGTTATAATTGCCCTTATTTTTTTTTATTCGTTATTATTGTCATTTCAATCATTACTTGTAACTTCCTCATAGATTTTGAAATCGACAATATTACGTTAACTACTGAACAACATCGTAGGAATCGTTTAATTTTTTATCTTTATACCGCTTTCGTATATTTTAATTATGTTCTTATTTATCTAATAAATAAATATTTTAATAATATTAAAAATATTTTAAAATATTTATATTTTAAATATTTTAATTTTGTTGAAATTATAATTCTATTAGAGTTTTGTAATATTGTTTATAAACAATCATTTGAGATGCTTTATAACATTGCAAGGGTTCACCTTATAAACAGGGTCCACCTATAAAATTTTTATTATTTTTTTATTTTTTTAATTACGGACACAAAATGTCAATAAATATTTCATATTACTGAAAAAAAATATATTAATATGTAGAGAACTGAGAAGTCTAATATATATAATTTATTTTAAAATAAAATATTGAGTTTATTTTCCTTAAGAGTTGTAGAAATATGAAAATATTTTTTTATTAAAATATAGTTATCAATTAAATTATATTTTATATTAAAATAATATATCATTGATAATTATTTTACATTTCATATAATCATATAGAAATTTACATTATATTTAATTATTTTATAAATGTTTTTCTAAAGGTTAAATATGAATTTTAAAATAATTAGAATTATTAAAAAAATAAAAACAATTTTAATAAAATAAAAAAATTCCAAAATGAAACCTAATCAATAGTTATGGAACAATTTTATTTTTTTAATAAGACTTTGTCTATGGTTTTATACTTAATGTAGGTTTAGAAATTATATTTTGACAATCCAAGCTAATTAAGTTGATCTTTGTATCTTATTAACTCTAAATTATCATTTTTCTTTAATATACTTTACAATTTATTAATCCAATGTTGACAATAATGTATTAATGTCTTACATATGAGTGGTCTACTAGCTCAAACATTTCGTGAATATTAATAATATTTGAAATATGCTTTAACATTTAGTGGTTTATTTAAAGACTATATGGATTATTGATGGTTGAGAAATGTTTTTGTATATTATTTTATGTATCAATAATTTGTGTGCGTATATTAATTTTTTTTTTTTGAAAATTTATTGATATAAAAATTGATATCATAATTTTTAATGCATATATCAATAATTATATTAAAGTATTCAACCTATGAATATGTGTACCTAATTTTCAGCATAGGATTAGAACTCTTTTTAAGATAGTATATGTTGTTGATTGAAATAGGATTTAGTAGTTGTGTTGAGGTAAGTGAAATATTTTAGAGTTAGGAATTAATTTGTTTTTTGGTTTTTTAGTTATATATATATTTTAAATTTTAGTTTAGCAATATTTATGTTTATTTTATTTTTTGTTTGATATTTTTGTTTTTTAATTTTTTTTAATTAATGTTTTTAAGTTATTAATTAATGGCTATTAAAATATTAATTGATATTTATATTATTATTATTATGATATTATATTAGAATTAAATGATATATATATATCTTTTTTTATTATTCTTATGATGAAGTATTTAATATTTTTTAACCATAAGATTTAAACTTCTTACTCACACATTTTTTTTTTATTTACTTTATTTTCTTTTAAATTTGATATGAAATTATATTGTTTTATATGAACAACTCACTAGACATGCATATATTATTTTTTAATTTTTTTACTATAGCCAACATTGCTTTTCTATTTAGAGAATATTTTATTTTTATTTTGAGAAAGGCACATGTCAATTCAAATTGATATGAAATTATATTGTGTGATGCCCACAACTCATTAAACATCTATAACATTTTTATTTTTATTTTTTAATATAGCTAATATTTATTTTCTATTTAGAGAATATTTTATTTTTATTTTGAGAGAAGCACATGTCAACTCCATGTTAAGCCTCAGCGTCTTCTAGACTAAAAAACAACGGGCAAATAAAAAAAAACAATACAATGAGCAAATAAAGAGTTCTCTTTATTTATAAAAAAAAACAATACAATGAGCCAATAAAGAGTTCTCTTTAAATTATTGATTTAAATAATTCACATAACTTTTTTTTTTATTATTCTTATAGTTGATGATGTGTACTTTAAATTTATGTCTATCAATATTTTTCTAGTTATTTACTTCATATGATTACACTAATAAACTAGTACAGTCATATAAATTAGTTGGCTAAAAAGCATTAATAAACATCAATATAGAAATAAACATCAAAATATTTAATTCATTTATATTTCATATTAACAAAATAAAATAAAAAAATAAATTATAATTTTATTTTAAATTATTATTATATAAAAAATCAATATTACATTTAAAAAACAAATATTAAATTTTTATCTATACTTTATAAATAAATGGATTACAATACCGTAAAATAATATCATAATCGATTAAAATCATATAGTTAAAAAGTCGTAAATTTTTTTAACTTATAATCTCTATAACTTATAAATAAACGGATTACAATACCATAACTCAATGTAATAATTTATTAAAATCAAATAAGATAAAAGTCATAAATCATTTAGTATGACACTTCTTCATATATTTTATTTAAATAAACGGATTACAATACCATAACTCAATGTAATAATTTATTAAAATCAAATAAGATAAAAGTCATAAATCATTTAGTATGACACTTCTTCATATATTTTATTTAAATAAACGGATTACAATACCATAACTCAATGTAATAATTTATTAAAATCAAATAAGATAAAAGTCATAAATCATTTAGTATCACACTTCTTCATATATTTTATTTAAATAAATGGATTACAATACCATAACTCAATGTAATAATTTATTAAAATCAAATAAGATAAAAGTCATAAATCATTTAGTATGACACTTCTTCATATATATTTTATTTAAATAAACAGATTACAATACCATAACTCAATGTAATAATTTATTAAAATCAAATAAGATAAAAGTCATAAATCATTTAGTACGACACTTCTTCATATATTTTAATTTATAGGTGGTTTAAAAATCATATATGATTTTGGAAATAAATATGATTAGTTAAGAAAGTCTCATAAGCTCACGTAATTTTCTGATTAAGTATTGAAAGATTGCACGATTCAATGAGAGTAGAAATCACGGAGTTAGCAATAGCCATCGATCCGCAATTCCACTCAGATTGATGCGAATGCCTGTAAGCAATTCTGAACCTTGAACGCAGGTTGTGCCCTCTGTGCTGGGCGGAATTACTTGAAATTCTGAAGTACGAAGATTCAACGAAGTTGATGGTTGTCAGGATTTTCAGATATCACGGGCCCATTCGGCGAGGGTAGATGACCACTGATGTGAAAGATGATATCATAATCACTCAACTATTTCATTCTACGTTTGAATTTCACTCATAATGGGCAGTAACCGTAGCTAATACGAATTTTCTGAGATTTAAGCCAATCAGGTACTTTCTCTAAGGAAACCAATTATGTGTTTTTTAAAAGGGAGATAATTTATCATAGCTTAGTTTTCATAATAACAATGTAGCGGCTATTATCAACAAATATAAGTTGATTCATTATTGTTATTCATAAAAAAATCACGTGATTTAGAATTATTGGTTGATGATTTGTAAAAGAGTAGATTCCATTTTATTAGATGACTCTAGTGTTAAGATGCTACACTGTTTCCTTACATAATTTTTTTGACCCAAATAAAAATAATTTTAAAACATACTCAACCTAAAACCCAAATGTATATTCTGTCTAATTTTTTTTTCTAAAATTTAATATCTAATTTCTTTTCTAAAATTAATATAAATTTTTAAAAATCATAAACAAGTGTATACTCCGTCTAATTTTTTTTCTAAAATTTAATATTAATTTCTTTTTCTAAAATTTAATATAAATTTTTAAAAATCATAAATTAAATTATTTAATTCATAATGTTAAGCAATGTATATATTAAAAACGTTTTTTTAAACCTAAAAACACAATTTCCTTTAAAAATGGTCACTTAATTTATTAAAAATATTCTATATAAATTATATCATCACCAAAAATATTCCTTCCAATTAATGAATTATGATAATAATTTAAAAGTAATCAAAATATGCCATTTCAATCCAGAGAAATTGTACAAGATGGCATGACAGTTTCTACAACAAATTGTATGTATAAGAATATCATATCCAGAAGTCACTGGAGACGTACACAAAAGCATATAGTTTATAGTTAATTTTAAATATGGGAGCAAATATAATAATTTGCAACATTGTCATAGAATTAATAATAACAATATTTATAGTTAATTTTTAATGATGGAAGTTAAACATACCCAGTTTTTCAATAACATTAATAAGTTAATCAAAGAAAAAAATTGTAGGTCTAGTAAATAAATTCCAATTATAAAATGCATAACCATATATATCTTATTAAATGCTTTTCAACATAAAAAATTTAAATAATAAAAACATAAGTAAACATATATATTTGATTAAATATAATTAAAAATATATTATATTAATAATCTCACTCTTACTCCTATTGTACTAGCTAATTCATTTTCTCTGTAGTTTGTATATATCAAATTAATAAAATAAATTAACATAAAACTATTTTTAGTTAATTTTTAGTGATGGAAATTAAATGTAATAAGTTTTGCAACTTGCAAAACTTGGTCATTACGTTGACTAAAGAAGAGCATTATAGCGTATTCAACCAGTCTAGTAAATAAATTCCAATTGTGAGTCTGGATAAGAGAAGAAAATGTAATACATCAATTATTGGACAATGTGGACAAGGACCATCAGAGTCTCACTCAACTAAAAGAGCTCTTGAGAATTTCATATGTTTTTAGAAGTAGTGAAGTTTTTAAGATTTTATATATAAGTGAATAATAGTAATAAATAATAAATATGATATAAGTGATATATATATATATATATATATATATAATATAATATATATATATATATATATATATAGATAAATATAATTAAAGTATATTAAATTAATAATATCTAATTTTATTAAATATAATTATTTTTAATATTATAATCTAGTACGAAGGAGATGTGTTAAAAATGTTTCATTTTTATTTTTATAGGGAGAAGGAGGGAGGGGAGTGACTTTTTCTGGAAAAGAAAAGAGAGGAATTCCTTGAGTTGAAAGAGGTTTTAGTGGGAACAAATCTTGAAGAGACTGGAGTCTTGAGGCCAAAGCAATAGAAATTGTTACATTAAAGATAACTAATTGTTGGGAAAAGAGGATGTAATGCTCCCGTAAAACTGTAATTATTTTTTATTTTACTACCGTAAGAACAAACTAGACATTTATTGTTGTTATTTGTTGAATTGAATAATATTAGTAATTTTGTTAAACAAGAAATGATTTGGATGTTGGCAGATTTTGTAACTTTTGTTGGAAAGAAGTTGGAAAGGCAGTTGCCAAAAGGAAACCCTAACTACCTCCCCTAAATGTGAAATGCTCCAAAGAAAAGGAGTGAGGGGAGGAAAAAACCATGTTGAAAGGTCAGATGGTAAGGGGGAGAAATGCCAAGTCTGGTCATCTGGTAAGGGGGAGAAATGCTAAGTCTGGTGATGACCAGATAACATGAGCACTGTGTGCGACAAACTTGCAGAAGACAGTGGTCTTTCGGGTGATCTTGGGGGGAGATTGGGTTGTGAAGGACAAATCTCATGGTTGGGTGGTTGAAAGTAGGTGAATTTTATCTTTGGAGTTTTTTTATCTTTCTTGGAAAAGTTCAGGTATGTGGAACCCTCCTGGAACCAATTTGCTGGACAAAAAATCTTTCATGTGTCTTTAAATCATTCATGTGCTTATGATTATATTTATACTTGTTGAATTGTAGCTCTTAACTTGGTAAAGATAATTGGAAATGTTGTAATAGGTCTAGTGTTATCCTACTACATCAAAACGTGAAACATAGGGGTCCTACTGTGCAAAACTGGTAGTGATACCCGTTACTTGGAACATGGTTATTGACTGTTCTATAATGGTTAAATTAAATCTAGGAATTTACTTGCTGTTGATGTTTAGCTGAGAAGAGCCGATGAATATATATTATTA
Source organism: Pinus taeda (assembly GCA_000404065.3). Lineage (NCBI taxonomy): Eukaryota > Viridiplantae > Streptophyta > Pinopsida > Pinales > Pinaceae > Pinus > Pinus taeda. The sequence goes on from APFE031040113.1 coordinate 24,962, forward strand.
AATGGATTAATTGAGATGGGATTATTGTTTGTAATTGAATTGGGTAGTTTGAGTAGCTTAAAAACTAAGAATCCCATATAAACCAAGGAGGGCATGCCCAAGCTCTTAAGGAGAAATACTTAAAAAAACAAGGTTGAAAGTAAAACACCATTGAATAAAAATAGTACTAAGCTAGAAAAACTGATGTAACCCTATGATAGAATAATCAAGATATTTATGCCAGGCGAATCTAGACTATGACCATAAAAAAAAAGATATCAATCTGACATGCCTCAAATCTCTGAAGGATTCCACCCAGGCCTTAAGTCGAGATGGAACCTACAGAGGTAAGCCCTAACAGAATTAAAGTACCGAACTAGCTGTTTAAAGCACAACGCTATTCAAGTGGAAATAGAAAAGAATATAGAAAACCCTGACCCTTAGTAGTAAACCCCAAATTTATCACTAATCTAGAATCCAAATGGAAGAAAAGTAGTAAACGTTCTAACCAGTGAGCTCAATAAGACAAATATAGCATCTTAACCATGCACAGGTACATAGAAATTTCACTTCAAAGGATTATCGATAGTTCGTTACAAGGATTTCCTAAAGAGCAGTAACATTTTCTCAGTAACCAAGGAAAAACCGTAATCATAAAACAAGTTAATAGAAAGGCATCCTTATGCATGATTCTGAAATGAACTGTCATGAACCATAAGTGTAAACCAAGATAACAAGAGTGATTTATATGCAAACCCTAAGCTAAACAACATCACAATAGCATATAGCATAAATTATATGGCCTCAGCTCCAAAATAAACTTAATGTTGAAAAATGTGCAACAAGAAATGCTAAATTCAGAAAGTGCTAAAAATAGAACTACTAAAAATAGCACTTCTAAAAACAGCAGTTTGGCTAATGAGCAGTTTGGCCACCTTGGGTGAGAGGTGAAACTGCTAAAAATAACATCTTTTAAAAATAGCATTTATGGGTCCCTTCCTATTTACAGCAGTCCTTGGTCTATCTATAGGAAGTAAATTCGTATTTGGTCTTACCAGCAGTTTGGAATATTAATTAATTAATTCTCCATGAGTTAATTAGTTAAGGAAAAGCAAACTTGAAGTCTTTGTGAGAACATGCAATTATTTCTCCACTAATTGGGGAATGTGTCCTCAATTCGCTTCACTAATTGAGGAATTAAGGATGAGTTCTATATTTAGAGGATCAGTTGACTTAGTTTAACTTAGTCAAGTTCAGTTAGATTAATTTAACAAGTTGTTAAATTAATGAGATATAGTTTGTTGATGCTTGCATGGATGTGACAACTATTATTTTCAATAACTATGTTTTCACTCATGGATAATTGATGCATGTCATTTTTTCAGAGACCCAGTTGAGATTAGAGAAGGGATAGTGTACTATCAGTTGGATGAATATTTTTCCTATAAAGGAAGCTCATCCATGATAAGGATTCATCTCCTTTAGGTTTGTCTAGTTAGATCAGAGGTTAGTGAGTGTGTGAAGAGGCCAATTCACACAGGTGGCAACATTGGACTTCAAGGAAATTTCACAAGGAAATAGGAGGCTTGGAGGGAAGAGGAGAAGGTTTGTGAGAAGCCTTTGACTGTCTATGAGCAGCAAAGGGTTGTACTGAGAGCTAGATAGCTTCTAAGCTAAGGCTTTGTGTAATCCAGACTATATTTCCACTTGTATGATAATACAGAGATGGGGTTTTAGGCAAGTGCTTTCTCGGGTAAATTCTTCTTTGTTATGTGTGATTGGTTCCTTCTTATCAGTTATATGTGTTCTTATTGATGTTGCTCATGGTCGATTAAACTTCCACTAAATTGTTTGTAGAAGTAGACCAAGTGTTTTGCTTTAGTACATTGCATTACCAGGTTGATCTACAGGTGGGAAATTTCTACATGGTATTAGAGCTAGCTAATTTGTAGAAAAAGTTCTACATGGTATCAAAGCTTGCTGATTTGTAGGAAAAGTTCTACAAAATTCTACATGGTATCGGAGTATAGATGATCAAGGAGAGAACAGTATACGAAGAGGATATTTCAAAGTTTTGAGTTTTAGGCCGAGAGTTTGCAGAGCAGATCTGAAATTTTCTATACAAAAATTTCAGAAACAAATAGCAGATTTGGTTTCCTTGCGGAAAAATACCCCCCAAAAAAAATCGGCTGAATTAGAGTTCGGAGGAGGGAGATATCGTTGATTTAAAATCAACTCTTTTTCCAAAAAAAAATTGTGACGGCGGGAAATATGAAACAGATTGGTGTGCTAGCCAAGAACCTGTATGCACTTGAGGTACAAGATGCATGCAAAGCCTTGAGGAGCAAGCAAAGGTTAGATACTAGGTGGTTGAGAGGGAGAGTATATTACCTCTCAACATGCAGCGCCAGAAGAAGTCTCAGACAATTGTGGAGGAGCCACGATTGGTGCAACAGCTTCAGGAGGTTGTGGAGCAACCACAACAGGGGAAGCTGAGAGGAGATCAAGTAGAGACATCTACTCATGCAGAGACCTCCAATAGGGGGAAACTTTGAGCCAAGTGGGCAGAGAGATCACATGCGGCCATTCCTCCAGGTAGGAGGTGGGGTGATATAGAGTGATCATCCCAAGGAGGAGGGGCAAGATCCTTGAGGTACCCAACCTCTTGGATGAGACCTTACTACGGGAGCCCCGATGTGGAGTAGTAGGAATTGACTGATTGGGTAAAGATAGATGCAGATGGAGCGGCAGAGAGAGCTACAGTGCAGGGGATCCTAGGACAGCGCAGAGCATGCAGGCTGCAACAATGCGAGAGGCACAAGTGTGTTGTACAGTGCAGGGTAGCGCAGAGAAGGGTGCAACAATGCGAGATGCATGGAGATGTTGCAGTAGCACAGAGGTCAGAGGGATCACTTGTTAGCAGCAGGTAGAGCTTCAGCATTAGAGTATGTTTCTAGCCCAACAGAGTGGTCAGTTGAGAGTTTTTTTGTTCCGAGTGTTGCTAGAGCAACCGCACTTGGTAAATGTGTTGCATGCAGAACATTCTAGAGTTACAAGATCGGGTTCGAGAGGAAGCCTTTCTTGTTAAGAGGGAGTGTTGAAAAATGTGCAACAAGAAATGTTAAATTTAGAAAGTGCTAAAAATAGAACTACTAAAAATAGCACTTCTAAAAATAGCAGTTTGACCAATGAGCATTTTGGCCATGTTGGGTGAGAGGTGAAACTGCTAAAAATAACATCTTCTAAAAATAGCATTTCTGGGTCCCTTCCTATCTATAGTAGTCCTTGGTCTATCTATAGGAAGTAAATTTGAATTTGGTCTTACCAGCGGTTTGGAATATTAATTAATTAATTCTCCATGAGTTAATTAGTTAAGGAAAAGCAAACTTGAAGTCTTTGTGAGAACATGCAATTATTTCTCTACTAATTGGGGAATGTGTCCTTGATTTGCTCCACTGATTGAGGAATTAAGGATTATTTCTATATTGAGAGGATCAGTTGACTTAGTTTAACTTATTCAAGTTCATTTATATCAATTTAACAAGTTGTTAAATTAATGAGATATAGTTTGTTGATGCTTGCATGCATGTGACAACTATTATTTTCAGATAACTATGTATTCACTCATGGATAACTGATGCATGTCAGTTCTGTCAGAGACCCAGTTGAGATCAGAGAAGGGACAATGTACTATCACTTGGATGAATATTTTTCCTATAAATGAAGCTGATCCATGATGAGGATTTATCTCTTTCAGGTTTGTGTAGTTAGATGAGAGGTTAGTGAGTGTGTGAAGAGGCCAATTCACATAGGTGGCAACAATGGACCTCAAGGAAACTGCACAAGGAAATAGGAGGCTGGGAGGGTAGAGGAGAAGGTTTGTGAGAAGCCTTTGACTATCTATGAGTAGCAGAGGGATTGTACTGAGAGATGGATAGCTTCCAAGCTAAGGCTTTGTGTAATCTAGACTATATTTCCACTTTGATGATAATACAGAGATGGGGTTTTAGGGAGGTGCTTTCCCCAGGTAAATTCTTCTGTGTTATGCATGATTGATTCCTCCTTATTAGTTATATGTGTTCTTATTGATGTTGCTCATGGTTGATTAAGCTTCCGCTAAATTGTTTGTAGAAGTAGATCAAGTGTTTTGCTTTAGTACATTGCATTACCAGGTTGATATACAGGTGGGAAATTTCTACATGGTATCAGAGCTAGCTGATTTGTAGAAAAAGTTCTACATGTTATCAAAGCTAGCTGATTTGTAGGAAAAATTCTACAAAATTCTACACTTAACAGAAACAAGATAGCATAACCAGAAAATTAATATGCCCAAGGCCTCATATTAAACTTTACAAAAAACAAAGTAGCATAATCGGTAAGAATTATAAGGCCTTGACCAGTATAGTTAACATTTCAACATTAAAAATTTTAGTGAACTGAGGAGCTCTTGTAGAATCAGAAAAATAAGAGGGACTATGTTAGCGCAGCATGAGATATAGATTCGCAAGAAACCCTAGACCAGAGGAGGGAAGGAATAACGAGAAATGAGATATAAATTGTAATTAGGCAAAGAGCTTGTATAACTTAAAAAAAAAAAAAACTGGAAGTAAAGCATCTAGTGGACTCGTTGAACCTGAGTTCATCCATGCATTCAAAACTAGCACCTTGGACACTGGAAACTTACCGAGAGCCTTTGCATGGTGGTGACAAATAGGAAAAACATGAGCACCTCCTATTGATAGTCAGAAGTTCCCGGACCCGTATCCTCCGTCCCTGCAGATGGAGGGCAAGATAACCAATTAGGATCAGAACTTTGATGATGGAAAACAGGAAAAAATTCTAAAAAAATTCAACAAAGAAGTACTTACATGAGAAAATATAGAGATTCATCTATTCAGAAAAGGAAATTCCGCAACCCAGTTTCTATGGTTGTCCTTCTGAGACAGGGTTCCCACACAGCAAGCTGAATCGGCCAGCGAAAGGAGTAGGAGAGCAGGAATCGGCACTAAAGAGCAAAGGAGCCGAATGAGCCATTTCTCCAGCATTGGAGAATGAGTAACCCGTTGGAAAAAGATCAACCATTGGATCAAAAGCCCGAGCCCTCCGCTGTCGATGTGAAGAGAAACCGAAGGCACACAAATATGGAGAGACAACCTGCTCCTGCCACGTAGCCATGACAGAGCCGGAGTACATGAAAAACTAGACGAATGATCCAGATGTAAAATGTAAATGGTGGGAATTTATGTTTATCATAAAAGACTCGACTTCAGAATTAATGTAGCTGACAGTAAATAGGGAAAAAGGGGTACCCTAATGCACGGTCTCATAATGAGGCCAAATACCAGTTGCTAATAATTCGATAAATATGAGCTCAGATAATTCGGTAGATTAACAAAGCTTTATTATGTCACCTAATTTCATGTTACGTGTAATTTTACTGTGGTGAAACCATAACTTACTATGTTTAAGCATTTATTTATTTATTTTTTTATATAGTCTCTAATGTGTATGTTAGAGATATGTGGTATCAGAGCCAAGCTTATCAAAACTGAGACCTCTAGCAACTTATCTAAGCAAAACAAAATATCGAGATCCTTGTTGTTTCTGACCTGTTTGTTCTTCACTAACTTGTTGAGTTCAGGGAATCAGTACAACAACAGACTATGAGGAGGATGGATAGTGTTCCACCCAGGAATGTGACTGGTTTAGGACCTGCAACATTTCCTGAAAATAATCCCGAAATGTGGATGCAGTTAGGGGAGGAGGCTCGCAACACTAATCTCAAAATATTGGAAACAGTTCAAGAGTTAAAGAATGAGATGGCCCGCCTATGGGAGGACAATGAAAGATTAACAATGGAACAGGAAAAAATTATGAAAAGTTTGTCTGACAAGCAGAATCAGCACCAGCCGATTCCCAGCCTTGAATAGGAACGGAGGACAGAAGAACATGATTACCATATGGAACATGAAGGAATCAATGGAGGGGAAGAGAATTGAGAGGAAAAGTCTGATAATGCCTCTGAGCATCCAACATAAAAATGATAACAAGTGGAATTGCAGGGTGAGTTTCAGAAAATAAAATCGCCACTCTTCGATGGAGAACTGGAGGAGGCCACTGAAGCCTGGCTTATTAACATGAATAAATATTTCCAATTATATGAATATGATCACAATCTAAAATCTCGGTTGGCTATCTTCCAACTACAAGGGAAAGCCACTTTATGGTGGGAGGAGGTCAAGATTGTACGAGGGGTAAATGAGCAAAATATAAATTGGGAAAAAATCCAAAAATATTTTAAGGAAAGGTATTTGACTGAACGATTTTACGACGAGAAAGCAAAATAATTTCACGACCTGCAGCTTGGGCAACAAACCATGGATGAGTTCATCACCCGATTTACCTCTCTACTCCATTATGTACCTTACATACGAGAGGAAAAGGCCAAGGTACAATTGTTCGTTAGCAACTTACCCTTGGCAATGAGAGAAATAATTGAGTTCGATAACCCAAAAATGATGGATGAGGTCATACGAAAGGCTAGAATATGTTATCAACAAAGTAAGCAGAAGGGCGAAATTCTCGGTAAAAGATGGGCTGATAAGAAAAGTAGTAAGATTTCTATGGGTAATAAGGGTAATCATGGTGGTGTGAGCAAAGGATTTCCCAAAGGACAAAACAACAGAAATCTGCATAAGAACTAGCCCAGATTTAAACCACTCTCTGAACCCAGATTAAGTGAACAATCTGGTAAAGTAGATAATGAAGGGACAACGAGGCCTCCAGTACAATGCTAGTGATGTGGAGGCCCACATTATGTTAAAAATTGTCCTCATCGAAAGGGCACCAAATAGGTTTCTCAGATACACGAAGCATCTACAGTAGGTGACGTGGCCTGGAGTATAACAAAAATTAATGCCGCTCTCAAAGATCATGAGGAAGAATATCAACTGACTATGGTAGAGTTTGAAGGTAAAATTCTTCATCATACTGTGTCTGTTTTAATTGATCCTGGAGCTACATTAAGCTACGTTAGTCCTAAAGTTGTGGAACAATGTAAATTACAGATAGTCAAGTTTAGAAACCCTTGGTTGGTACAGCTGGCAACCGGGGCAATGAGATGTGTGTTGGGCAAGGTCAATAACTGTCCTTTGAAAATAGCTAGTCATCCTTTGATGGCAGACTTAAACGTACTTCCCCTTGGATCGTATGACGTGCTGATAGGCATGGATTGGCTGGAAAAACAATGGTCAATTATAAATTGTAAAACAAAAACTATTTGCTACAAGAATGAGTTAGGAGAAAAGTAGGAGATGCAAGGTATTTTGAGGCCAGTACAGATTCAGCCAATAATTGCCTCCCAACTAGCAAAGTGTATCAGGAAAAAAAGTTAGATCTATGCTATTCAGGTTGGGTATACCAACTCAAAGGACAAGTCTACCACCTTGGAAAGTATTCTAGTGGTTGAACAATTTGCAGATGTGTTCCCTGAAGAGATACCAGGATTGCCACCCAAAAGAGACATAGACTTCACTATTGAGTTGGTGCCAGGAGCAGCTTCGGTGTCCCGCACTCCTTATCGTATGAGCATACTAGAACTAATAGAATTAAAAATGCAACTGTAGGAGCTATTAGATAAAAATTAAATTCTCCCCACTGTGTCACCCTGGGGAGTCCCCATGCTGTTTGTTAAAGAGAAGGATGGAACCCTTCGCATGTGTATGGACTACCGTTAGCTGAATAAGTTGACAATAAAAAATAAGTACCCGTTACCTCGAATTGATGAACTTTTTGACCAAGTAAAAGGGGCAACTGTATTTTCAAAAATTGATTTACGATCGGGATACCACCAGATTAGGATCAAAGAGGAGGATATAGCCATAGTTTCCTTTATGACTCATTACGGACATTACGAGTTCGTGGTATTACCCTTTGGGTTTACCAACGCCCCTGCAACTTTTATGTGTTTAATGAACAACATATTTCATTAGTATTTAGACCAATTTGTGTTAATTTTTATTGATGATATACTGATATATTCCCAGAATACTGAGGAACACAGGGACCACCTCAGGATGGTCTTGCAAACTCTCCGAAAGCATCAATTGTACACCAAATATCGCAAGTGCGATTTCTTCAAGGAACAAATTCAGCACTTAGGACATATTATTACCAAAGAAGGAATCACGGTGGATCCTGAGAAGATAAGGACCATAATGGAATGGCCAGTACCGAAGGACGTAGCGGATATAAGACCTTTCATGGGGTTAGCTGGCTACTATAGACAGTTTGTGAGAGGATTTTCGAGAGTGGCCTATCCTATCACCTCCCTGCAGAAGAAGGGGAAAACATTTAAATGGATCGCCGAATGCCAAAGAAGTTTTGAGCAGCACAAGCATCTACTCACCACGACACCAATATTAAGCATAGCGGATCCGGGTAAGGAGTATGTGGTGTGTACAGATGCGAGTAAGGAAGGGGTAGGAGGAGTATTAATGTGGAAGGTAAGATAATCGCCTATGAATCTAGGAAACTAAAGGATTATGAGCAGAAATATTTTGCTTACAATTTGGAGTTGGCAACTGTCATCCACGCTTTAAAAATGTGGTGTCACTATCTGATGGGAAAAAAGTTTCTGTTGATGACGGATCATCAAAACTTGACTAGTTACTTCAACTAGCCTACCTTAAATGCTAGGTAGGCTTGGTAGGTAGATTTCTTAAGTGGATTTGATTTCGAGATTAAACATCTGAAAGGAAAAGAGAACCGAGTGGTGGACGCTTTGAGTCAGAAGGTGCATTGCCTCTACGAAATTTCTTGTAGTGAGGGGCGGACTACTTTCGCTGAGATGATTAAAAAAGCAGTGGAACAAGATCAGAATTATCAGCAAATAGGACAAGAAGTTCAAAACTCAAACGACCATGAATACCGACAATGATATGTGGTGGATGCTGCCGGCATGTTGTGTTATAGAAAGAGACTATATGTACCTAACCAAAGTAACATTAAAAGCTTGATTTTGGATGAATTCCATAAAAGTGCCTATGCAAGACACTCGGGGTACCAAAAACTGATTACTGCACTCTGGAAGGAGTACTACTTGCCAGGCATGAAAAGAGATGTAGGAGAATATTTAACACGTTGCTTGGAGTGCCAACAAATCAAAACAGAGCATCAACACCCTGCTGGGTTATTACATCAACTACCAATTCCAGAGTGGAAGTGGGAAACCATTTCTATGGATTTTATAATAGGTTTACCCAAATCCAAAAGGAACAATGATTCCATCATGGTGGTGGTAGAAAAATTAAGTAAATCAACCCATTTTATACCAGTACAGTCCACTTTCAGAGCTATACAAATTACTCATATTTTCATGAAAAACATTTTCAGGTTGCATGGGATACCTAAAACTATAATTTTGACCAGGATCTAAAATTTACATCAACCTTTTGGAGAACTTTATTTGAGGGGTTAAGGACTCAATTAAAATTCAGTACTGCATATCACCCTCAAACAGATAGACAAACATAATGGGTGAATCAGGTTGTAGAAGATATGCTAAGATCATATGTAATGCAGCAACCAAATAAATAGGAAGACTATCTGCACTTGGTCGAAATTGCATACAACAACGACTATTATACCTCTTTGCAGATGAGCCCGTTTGAAGTGCTGTATGGACGAGAAGGCCACATACCCTCCAGTTGGGGAGGACCCTAAGACAAGCTGATGTTGGGACCCAAAATGTTAAAATAGATGGAAGAAATGGTCAAGAAGGTATGTATCAACTTAAAGGCAGCCCAAGACAGACATAAGAGTTTTGCCGATCGGAAAAGAAGTTTTAGAGAATTCTAAGTAGGTGATCATGTGTATGTGAGGATTCGAGCAAAAAGGAGTACATTACAATGGAGTGGTTCTACCAAGCTGGCACCCCAGTTTTGTGGACCATTCCAAATCGTAGCAACAGTTGGGCCAGTGGCTTACCAGCTCACCCTACCAAGCCATATTTGAGTCCACAATTTATTCCATGTGTCGGTTTTAAAAAAATACGTTTATGATCCTAAGCACATAGTTAATTGGAATGACATACAAGTAAGAAAGTATATTAGGTAAGCTAGATAGATTTGATGTTAAAGGAAAAACTAACTTAAACTTCTGTGTGTTTCAGGTCGAGCCGGAAGAAGAATTTGTGGTCGAGCCACTGACTATACTTGATCGGAGAGAAGTGATGCTACGGAAACGAGCCATTTCCCTTGTTAAAGTGCAATAGTAGCACTTTGGGCCAAAAGAGGGCACTTGGGGAGATGAACATCTCATTAAATAAGCTTATTCGAGGCTATTTGCGATAGGAAAACATCGGGACGATGTTTGATGTCAGGGGGGGAGATGTAATGCTCCTGAAAAATTGTAATTATTTTTTATTTTACTACAGTAAGAACAAAATGGACATTTATTGTTGTTATTTGTTGAATTGAATAATAGTAGTAATTTTGTTAAACAAGAAAAGATTTGGATGTTGACGGATTTTATAACTTCTAATGGAAAGAAGTTGGAGAGGCAGTTGCTGGAAAGAAACCCTAACTACCTCATTTAATTGTGAAATGCTTCAAAGAAAAGGGAGTGAGGGGAGGAAAAAATCGTGCTGAAAGGTCAGATGGTAAGGGGGAGAAATGCTAAGTCTGGTGATGACCAGATAACATGAGCACTATGTGCGACAAACTTGCAGAAGACAGTGGTATTGCGAGTGAGCTTAGCGGGAGATTGGGTCCTGAAGGATGAATCTCATGGTTGGGTGGTTGAAAGTAGCAGATAACGAAAGTGAAATTTATCTTTGGAGTTTTGTTTATCTTTCTTGGAAAAGTTTAGGTATGTGGAACCCTCCTGGAACCAATTTGCTAGACAAAAATTCTTTCATGTGTCTTTAAATAATTCATGTGCTTATGATTATATTTATACATGTTGAACTGTAGCTCTTAACCTAGTAAAGATAATTGGAAATGTTGTAATAGGTCTATTGTTATCCTACTACAGCAAAACGTGAAACGTAGGGGTCTTACTGGGGAAAATTGGCAGTGATACTCGTTACTTGGAACGGGGTTATTGACTATTCTATAATGGTTAAATTAAATCTAGGAATTTACTCACTGTTGATGTTTAGCTGAGAAGAAGCGGTGAATATATTATTAAATGGATTAATTGATATGGGATTACTATTTGTAATTGAACTAGGTAGTCTGAGTAGCTTAAGAATTGAGAATCCCATATAAACCAAGGAGGGCGTGCCCAAGTTCTTAAGGAGAAATACTTAAAAAAAACAAGGGTGAAAGTAAAACACCATTGAATAAAAATAGTACTAAGTTGGAAAAACTGATGTAACCCTATGATAGAATAATCAAGATATTTATGCCAGGCGAATCTGGACTATGACCATAAAAAAAAGATATCAAGCAGACATTCCTCAAATCTCTGAAGGATTCCACCTGGGCCTTAAGTCGAGATGGAACCTATAGAGGTAAGCCCTGATAGAATTAAAGTACCAAACTAGCTGTTTAAAGTAGAGCACTATTCAAGTGGAAAAAAAAAAGAATATAGAAAACCCTAACCCTTAGTAGTAAACCCCAAATTTATCACTAATTTGGAATCCAAATGGAAGAAAAGAAATAAACGTTCTAACCAGTGAGCTCAATAAGACAAATATAACATCTTAACCATGCATAGGTACACAAAACTTTCACTTCAAAGGATTATCGATAGTTCATTACGAGGATTTCCTAAAGAGCAATAACATTTTCTCAGTAACCAAGGAAAAACTGTAATCATAAAACAAGTTAACAGAAAGCCATCCTTATGCATGATTCTGAAATGAACTGTCATGAACCATAAGTGTAGACCAAGATAACATGATCGATTTATATGAAAACCCTAAGCTAAACAACATCATAATAGCATATAGCATAAATTATATGGCCTCGCTCCAAAATAAACTTAACAGAAACAAGACAACATATCCATAAAATTAATATTTCCACGACCTCATATTAAACTTTACAGAAAACAAAGTAGCATAACTAGTAAGAATTATAAGGCCTCGACCAGGATAGTTAACATTTCAACATTAACAGTTTCAACGAGCCAAGGAGCTCCTGTAGAATCAAAAAAATAAGAGGGATTATGCCGCTGTAGCTTGAGATATAGATCCGCAAGAAACCCTCGACCAGAGGAGGGAAGGAATAACGAGAAACAATAAATAAATTGTAATTAGGCAAAGAGCCTGTATAACTAAAAAAAAAAAACTGGAAGCAGAGCATCTAGCGGACTTGTTGAACCTGAGTTCATCCATGCGTTCAAAACTAGCACCTTGGACACTGGAAGCATACTGGAGGTCTTTGCGCGGTGGTGACAAATAGGAAAAACATGAGCACCTCCTGTTGATAGCCGGAAGTTCCCGGACATACATCCTCTATCCCTGAAAATAGAGGGCAAGATAACCAATTAGGATTTGAACTCTGATGACGGAAAATAGGAAAAAATTCTAAGAAAATTCAACATAGAAGTACTTACATGAGAAAATACAGAGATTCATCCATTCAGAAAAGGAAATTCCGCAACCCAGTTTCTATGGTTGTCCTTTTGAGACAGGGTTCCCACCCAACAAGCTGAATCGTTTAGTGAAAGGAGCAGGAGAGCAGGCACCAGCGCCAAAGAGAAAAGGAGTCGAATGAGCCATTTCTCTAGCATTGGAGAATGAGTAACCCGTTGGAAAAAGATCAACCATCGGATCAAAAGCCCAAGCCCTCTGCCGTCGATGTGAAGAGAAACCTGAGGTGCACAACTACGGAGGGACAACCTGCTTGTGCCACGTAGCCATGACAGAGTTGGAGTACATGAAAAACCAGACGAATGATCCAGATGTAAAATGTAAATGGTGGGAATTTATGTTTATCATAAAATACTTGACTTTAGAATTAATTTAGCTGATAGTAAATAGGGAAAAAGGGGTACCCTAATGCACGCTCTCATAATGAGGCCCAATACCAATTGCTAATAATTCGATAAATACGAGCTCAGATAATTTGGTAGATTACCAAAGCCTTGTTATGTCACTTGATTTCATGTTATGTGTAATTTTACTATGGTGAAACCATAACTTACTATGTTTAAGGATTTAATTTTCTTTTTTTTTATATAGTCTTTAATGTGTATGTTCGAGATATGACAGAGGAGCTTGGGGGGAGAATACTTGGACCTGGAGTCTTGAGGCCAAAGCAATAGAAATTGCTACATTAAATATAATTGATGTTGGGAAAAGAGGAGCTTGGTGGAGAATACTTGGACGTGGTTGCCAGATTCTTATTGGAAGGGTGGAGAGGTTCATTGATTGCAATTTAGTATTGCAATGACAGATAAGTGAAATTGGTTAATTATGTTATGATGATTCTGATTAAATGCTAATATATCCATAATATGCAATTAATAAACATTATGATATTGGATTTTGTGTTTTCTTTAATTATGTGTCAGTTAGAAAAACAATGTAAAAATGTACAAGTAAGCTAATTTAGGTGTGCAGGTAATAAGCTGTTAGGAGAATGTACATATTACAAGATGTGTAGGCTAAATGTACAGAACTTGTACCATGCTTCTTGAATGCATTAGTCTGTCTGCCTAGATTCAAGAATCTGGGCAAGGGTTGGATTGTGTATCCATTTCCTAGAATAGAGTCTTTTCAAAAGAAAAACAAACCAGAATATGCAACAGTATATGAAAAAGAGTAGATGAGCGATTACAGAAAAGAATGAAAATTAACGAATATGAGATAGGATATTTCTTCCTGTATATGACTTGAAAGGAAAAGACAAACAAATGATAACTCATACTTATTCAGGATTAATATTGACAATTTATATCATTGGTAAGTTCAAGCTATATTCTTTTAATTATGAAACCAACCCGGCATACCAATAACCATATGAATGGAATGCACATAAAGTTATCCACACATTATACATTCAAGAGACATATACATATATACATGGCTATATTCACCCTGAATCAGTCAAAACAAAACCTTCATTGCTAATCGGAGAAAACTCAAACAGATTAGCAATTATAACCCTCTTCTAGAACATTAAATAAATAAATACAATAACTGCAACACAGATGCAGAAAAACCAAATGAGAGGGCTTCTATTTAAAGATAAAATAACACTTTAAACAATTAAATAAATTTTATATTTGTTCAGAAGGCAGTCCTGGGAAGGACGCCAAGAATGACGTTTTGAAAGTGGAATAACCAAGTTGAAGAATCGAACCAAGGTTCCAATCTCATAGAACAAAATTATTCACAGAAAGATTAGGATAAATATTTATAATATATTAATCATTATATAAATAAGAATATCTATTAAATAGTTATACTATCGATTCATTCGCACTGATAAAGTTTACAAAACAAGAACCCAGAAATTACAGACATCAACATGCCGAAATGTCCCGACTGAGAATGGCTTAGGGAGCCGTAACCAAGAAACAACATAATCTATGTGCACGACTTAACAAAACATAAATAGTAGCCGAAACAAGGGAACCTCCCCCTTCCCCCCAAGAGAAAGAAACCCTCATTCAGGGCAAGAAGGGCCGACAACATTCGTTCAAGGAAAGGCCTGCATACTCGAGGTTTTGGTGTTGGAAGAAACCAGGCTGTGTAAAGGACCTTGTAACTGCACCCATCCTCTGCTCGAACAAACCCTATACCATAAGCGTGGTGGTTAAACAATTTCACTCAGCTATTAATCCAAAGAAAAACAGGGTAACACAGTTGCATAACTAGACCTGAACTAAAAGGTAAGCGATGAACCCTCATTTACTTACCCAAGGGAGAGCAGGCATAATAGAGGCTTTCTGTGACATAGGCTCTAGACACCATCGTGGAGGCAACACCTATAGAAAGCAAGCCAATGTTAATACCCTACTAATGCGAGAATGTTTAAACCAGTGATGCAAGAACTAGATTAGAATGAGGAGCGAATATAAACACTCAAATTCAAACTCAGAATAAGGATTTACCTAATAAGAGCAAATGATTTCGAAATGGCAGTATCCAGCCCAAATGCAAGCCTTTCCGCAAGTAGGAACGCTTGCCAAGCTCTTCACATTACATATCACAAGGGATAAGGCAGATTGTAGAAGAACCTCATCACAGAGACCAGAATGCATCTTCCAGAGCCATACCTAGAAAAATGAGCTTAGAAACCAAACAAGCACCAAGTCGTAAGGGTTTACCCTCAAAGTTCGGCAAAGCATCAAACTCGTTGCCTTCCCCGCACTGTACTTCAAGCAACAAGTGGCGAACGATAAGAATGAGTCTCGACAGCTGGTGGCCATCCAACCATGGACCAACCTGATAAGGCTGTGGAATGTCAACACAACACGATGTGAGATCCGGGCAATCAACCATGTAATACAATCTTGTAAAACCCTGTCTAGTTAGGTATTATAAAGAGTATGATAACATTAATCAAATAATTGTAATCTGAGCCTTTTAATTGGGTGGTACCGTGTATCAATGTGCACATTATAATGCATTAATGCAATATGCTGTGATATCATTAATGATAAGTCACCATTCGTAAAGTTTTTTTTTTTTATATACCTGGTATAATGTTGAATAGTTAGATTATTTAGGTGTTACAAATGGTATCAGAGCCTTAGGTTGGTACATTGAGGATGGGTTGAATGATTTTAGAAATAACAAAATAATTCTGTTGCAAATAGGAGCACTGGATGTAACCCAGAAGTATGGGTGCAATTAGGAGAAACAAATGGTGGCACTAATGTTGCTTTACTAGAAACAATCCAGTAGTTAAGAATAGAAATGCAGAACCTGCATGCAGATAATGAAAGGCTACATTTGGAACAAGAGAAATTTATGAAAAGTTTATCATATAGACAAAATTAGAGGAATCCAGAACCTAGTCAAGGAGAAGAAAACATAACAAAAACACGCAGACAACAAGAACAACATCATGAATCAGAAGGGGGACAAACTGGTAATGAGAAAGAGTCAGATAATTGTTCCAGCAAAAAGGGATTAAAAAGATAGAAGATAGAACTTAAAGGAGAATTCAAAAAGATTAAACCACCAAACTATGATGGTGAAACGGAAGAAGCGGCAGAGGCCTGGCTTATTAATATGAATAAATATTTCCAAATATACGAACATGATGAAAATTTGAGAGCAAGGCTAGAAATCTACCAGTTACAAGGCAACGCCACCCTGTGGTGGGAAAAAATTAAAACAGTCAAGGAAATTAATGAGCAAGAGGTTATCTGGGAGCAATTTCAAAAGCATTTTAAGGATAGATGTCTGACTGAGTGATTTTATGATGATAAAGCAAAAGAGTTTCATGACTTGAAACTAGGACAACAAACTATGGATGAATTTATAACTAAATTCACATCACTATTAAGATACGTCCCTTATATTTGTGAAGAAAAAGCTAAAGCCCAACGCTTTATCAATAACCTACCTGCCTTCATGAAAGAGAAACTGGAATTTGATAACCCAAAAATGATGGATGAAGCAGTCTGGAAAGCTCAGATCTGCTACCAACAAATGAGACAGAAAGGTGAAGTGCATAAGAATTGGCCAAGTAAGAAGGGGTAGAATTTTTTTACAAATAATAAGAACATGAAGAGTTCAGGAACCAGATTCCCAGGACACAAAGTACCAAATGGACCTGTTAATCGAAATCAACAGAAGTACAAACCTCAAAATGATATAAGACAAAATGAGGCATCAAGTAAGTCGGAAACTAGTCAAGTTCCCCAACCTCCAATGCAGTGTTGGGGCTACAGGGAACCCCATTACTACAAGAACTGTCCTCATAGAGGGAGAACGGAACCTGTTGCAAATATTCATGAAGCTTCTACTGTGGGTGACGTGGCATGAAATGTACCTCGAACCAATGCAGCATTAGAAGATCACCAAGTAGAATATTAGCCTTCAATGATGGAACTTGAAGTTAAAATATTAGATCATCCTGTTTCCATTTTAATAGATCCAGGTGCTAGTTTGAGCTATGCCAGTCCCATAATAGTTAATGAATTCCATCTAAAAAGTTCAAAATTTAAGAACCCTTGGTTGGTTCAATTAGCTACCAGTGCAAAAAGAAGAGTCTGTGCAGAAGTAGAGGGTTGTGAAATAAAATTAGCAGAACAACAAATTCGGACAGATTTAAATATGCTACCATTAGGCTCCTATGATGTCTTGATATGCATGGACTGGTTGGAGCGGCAGTGGGCCTTAGTAAACTAAAAAGATAATACCATTGCTTTTTGTCTAATGGTGGTACTAGAATAGAGATTTAGCGAGTCAAGAGAGAAGTCAAGTTACGATCTGTTACAGCCCACCAACTACAAAGATGTATGCATAAGGGCTGACGAATCTATACGGTTCAGATAATGTTTTCCTGAGCTCTGCGTGGTGAGCCTCTTCAACTGGTAAAAACTCGAGTTCTACCTGCATGGACACCAGAGGGGGCATGGACACCGGAGGGGGCCCTCCTCTTCCCGTCCCTCCTGAGATTGATGCCTTCAAACGTCTGGTAGCCTCCTGTGGCAAGAGGAAAGAAAACCTAAATCAGCAGAAGTTTGTAAAGAAAGCCGAATCCATCCCCTCTATAGAATTGCCTACAAAAAACCCATGCAGGACTGCACTGAACCTAGCAGAACGTGGGCTTATTGGTCAACTTACAGTCCTCTGTCCCTCTCCCAAAGCTATTGATGGATGGGTCCAGCGAAATTGGAGGCCCCTTGTTTCTGAAGGAATCTGAAATCATCTGGTAGACAGAGGCTATTATGTTTTTGTCTTCAATTCAACAGAAGATTGAGACCTTATTTTTTGAAACATTCCATATTTCATGGGCCCCCAAGGGCTCTATCTGAATAAATGGAGGCCAGAATTTGATCCTTCCCAAGATATTTCTTCAGCCGTTCCTGTCTGGGTAAGGTTACCACACCTCCCTCTTCATTGCTGGAACTCATAATCTATGGAAACAATTGGGAACAAACTAGCTAATACATTGATAGTGATGAAAGGAAAGAACAATATTCGTGTGCCAGAATATGTGTTGAAGTCAATCTGGAGATAGGGTTTCTTGAGGTGATCAAGCTAACCGTAGCTGGCTGGTCTCACATACAAGAAATTGATTATGAACAACTCCCCTTCAAGTGCCGACATTGTCACGGCTATGGCCATTTCACTCGAAATTGCAAGAAGAAAACTGAGGAATAATCTGAAAAAGAGAAGGGCGAACAGTGGACACAAGCCCAAAAAGTAGGCACATCCAAGCAGACCAACAGAGCGAAAGGGAAAGGAGGGAATGCAGAGACTGGAGGACTCTCTTTTGGGAAGAGATTACTTGAAGATTGAGACACAGCAAATGCCACCATCTCAACAAATCCTTTTGCTGCTCTAAACCCTCCAGAAGATCAAAACCAACCAGAATTTGAAGATGGAGAGGTGCAACAATATATGGAACAGATAACAGACACAAAAATAAACTCAGGATCTCAGGAACGAACTAGAGTAGCCACCTCAGAAATCCCTCATGTAGACGCAACCCAACAGGAAAACCAAGGCTCTCCAGTAGGCACCATATCCCCACTCTCTTATGCAGAAATGACCAAAAAGAAAAGGTTGATAGAAAACCCTGGTTCTTCCGAAGAAGACTCTTTTGAGTGATCCACCAAAAAGGCAAGAAGGAAGTCTCATAAGGAGATCAGAGAAGAAGAGGCGAAGAGATTAAAGATGCATGGCAGTCAGTCCACAATTGAAATGCTTTAGGCAAAAACATAAGGGCCCGACCCATAAAGGGAGGGCCTGCTCCTTCCTTCCCTGGTAAATAATGCAGATTGTCTCATGGAATTGCAGGGGTTTGGGAAACCCACTGAAAGCTGAAGCAGTAAAAGATCTATCAAGAATGGAACCCTCAGATATCCTCCTACTCCAAGAGACAAATATAGGAGAGGATGCTCTTCTTTCCTTAAGTCTAACCAAGTGGAAAAAGAACAGGAAAAGCGGTCAGCACTTGATGTACTTCAGGGGGTCTTGCAACCTTATGGTCAGAGGATATGTTTCATCTGAAAATTTCCTTCACAACCCAACACTGGATATACACAGAACTTCTACATATCCCAAGTAAGATTTCTTTGGCTCTCTTCAATCTTTATGTCCTTGTTAATTTCCTAGAAAAGAAGGACTACTGGAACTCTCTCTCAGACTTCCTAGAGATCTACACTCCCCCAAACATCATACTGGCAGGGGATCTTAACATCACTTTAGACCCGAAAGAGAAAAAAGGTGGAGTATGGTGTAAAGATCCCTTCCATGCCTCGGTGGAGTCTCTTGTTCTTGCATGGTACCTCCTTGACCTCAAACCTATGAAAGGTCATTATGCTGGGACCAACAATAGAGTTGGTAATGCCAACATTGATGCTCGTCTAGACCAGTTTCTAGTTCAAAGTTCCTTGATGGAGGGGAAGCATTTAATCTCTTCAAAAATACTACCCAAAATAACATCTGATAATAACCCCATCTCGTTGCTGCTAGAAAAAAGAGGAAGACTTAGGCCCTATTCCCTTTATATTCAATCCTCTTTGGGTAACGAGAGAGGGCTTTGTGGACATAGTGGCTCATGCTTGGTTGCAACTAGTCTAAGGATCCCCTAGCTTTGTGTGGGAGTAGAAACTTAAATACACTAAGTATGCCTTAAAAACCTGGGTAAAAGAAAAACCCCTGTTCACTCCAACGAGCAATAGACAAAAGACTATGCAGGCTTTAGCCGAGATTTAGTTAGGCATGGAAGGAACTGAAACCACCAAAGCTTAGCTGCTCATTGAACAGAACGCCCAGTTCAACTCTTTTCTCTCCTTTCGCTAGGAAGAGGAGTTCTAGCACCTCAAGTATCCCAACCTCTGGCTGCAAGCTGGAGATAGAAACACATCATTTTTTCACAGACAATGCAGAGCTCTTCTCTCTCATAATCACATCTCAGAAATATCCACCAGTGAAGGGGAAGTCATCAAAGGAAAACCTCTTATAAAATAGGCCGCCACATCTCATTTTCAACAATTGTTTCAGGAGGATGGTTCATCCAATGAAGACCTGGTTTCTGACTTTCTGTCAAACATCCCTTCACTTGTCACTGCAGATTTAAATGCTGGGTTATTGAAACCTTTTACTGAAAAAGAGATAGTGGAAGTCATATGGTCAATGGAGCCAAATAAAGCCCCCAGGTCGGATGGCTTCACCATCCATTTTTACAGAGCTTGCTGGAATGTAATAAAATTCAATCTCCTCTGAATGATAAAAGACTTCCAAAAGAATTTAATCCAGAGACTTTCGAGAGGTTCCGACCTATCTCATTTTGCAATGCCTCATACAAGATCCTTGCCAAACTCTTAACCAATAGACTCAAGCCTCTGTTAGGGAATCTGATCTCCCCTCTTTAGGGTGGTTTTGTCAAAGGAAGGCACCTCATAGACAATGTGATCCAAGTGATAGGGTTGTTGAGTTGTCTTCTTAGCTGCAAGGAAATGCTTTAGATCTAACTGAGTTGCAAGGTGTTGCTCTAGAAGTCATTGTTTTCTAATGTAAGTGAATTATAGTTCTGTCAAAGACTTTATCTTCCACGTTGTTATGTCTATTGAGTCTAGTGATCCAATCATTATATAATGGGAACATTGTGATGTCTTTTGCATAAGAAAGATTAATCTTGAATTAATAAAAGTGTTTTGATGTGTTAAACTATGTGTTTTTTATTATGGTATCAGAGCAATAAGGGCGAGATCGTAGTGATAAGATCTGGGTTGTTCTGAGTGGGTGCAATTTAGTTTTGTGTGATATTTTTTGTTAAAGTTGTCGAGTAGTAGGCGGATCTGAGATTTTTTGTTTTTTTGCTCTTTGATGGTTGTGAAGGGGTTTTGACGACAACCTGTTTGGGGACAGTGTGGTTGTAAACCTGTTGGATCAGTTTGGCACCCGTGATATTTGTGGCAGGTATCCACCAGTGGATCAGGCATATGTTGGCGAAGAAGGATCAACCATAAAGTTGAGATTTGAGAGGAAAGATACAGGTTGCTCAAATCTATATCTGGATTTTTAATGAGGGTTTTGATTAGGTCGGTGAAATTCTCTATTGTGGCTGCTATGGAGTTGAGCTTGGCATGCTTTTACTGTAAGAGGCATGGAGATTGGTTGTGATCTTTGAGGGTCATGGAGTTGTGTTGTGTTTGTTGTCCTTAAGGTTGAGTTTGTGTTTGTATCTGTCTAAAGCCTGCCAAAATGTGGCAATATCGTGTAAGATCTGAGAAGGTGTGAGCATATCTCAAATATTTACTTGGCATTCCGAAATTGATTTGTGTTGTGTCACCAATGGATGTGTGCACAGGTTGTGTGATGCTAAAGGGCTGAATCAATGAACTCACAGAAACATATTGGAACGAGCCAAAGGGTCGAGATCTGAGATCAAAGGCGTGCTTGTAGTGAATGCTAAGGTGAGGTTCCAAGGGTATAAGATCTAACATTCATAAGATTGAATCAGATTGACCAAGGGAAAGAGTGAATACAGTTGGAAAATTCTATACCACCATCCATTTTAGGCTGCGATTTCTTGGTCCAATTTGGTGTGGGAAGAAGAAGCCAACATGTTGTAAGAGTTGTGACAAATGATTTTTCTAGTGAGAAGGAAAATATCGGGGAATCCAGTGCTTTCCAAAAGTTTAATACCTCACAGATCTTAAATATTTGGGCTAGTAAACCATGCGTTAGTGTAGTCTAAAGTGTCAATGCGAGATTTGGTGTTACATTGCCTTCAATCGGAGAAGATATCCGTGTGTGACTTTCGTGGCATACCAAAAGTGTGATTGCTTTGTATAGAGTCTGACTGCCATTTCTATTTGTTTATTTTTGTTTTGATTGCATCCAATTTAAAACTTTGTAAAACTATTGTTAATCACCATCTTGAAAAAGTTGTGTTGTGCGCGTGGAGACTGTAGTTAAAACAAGGAGGGTCCAATCAAGGATGATAGTGGACATACTATGCATGTAAAACTCCAAGCATCCTCGAACTTAGGATGAGAGTCTTCCATATGTGCAGCATAGTAATAATAGAGCTCTCCATAGTTCGACCGGTCGCAGTACCTTTCAAGTGGGTCTAGGATTTCAACCATTGTCTCAGATTGAGGTTGCCATGCCTCATGTGACTATGCAGACAAAATCCACACGTGTACTATCCAATGCTGATAAAGAGACCTGATTTATTGAATGCATTCAACACATCTACCAATAGGTTCATGACATCCTGGATAAGTCAAATGCCAAGTACAAGTAGCAACATGATCAACATCGGGTGCCACACAATTTTCAGGTGGGCGACAAAGTTTGGTTGCATTTGCATAAAGAATGCCTTACCGGAGCCCATTAGAAGCTCATACCACTTCAATATGGTCCTTACACCATTACCAAAGCTATGGGAGACAATTCCCTTGAGCTCAGCATCCCCCATTCCTTGGCCTGCACCCAATGTTTAATGTAGATTGCCTTCGACCATACTTCCCACCATTGCTGGACACATCAGACCTTGTAGAACAACTCACACCAACAAAGTTAAACCCAGACTGCATGGAACATGCCACAACTGATCATATTATGGACACACAGGTCAAGAACAATTTCCAGCAAAAGACCCAACTATATCGGGTTGTCAAAACTAGCCAACTCCTGCACCAAGGCAAGTGGCTCACCAGGGACCAGGTTCAACAGAAATTTCCTCACCTCATGGAGGCTTTGCATGAAATGGGGACCATTGCTTCCTAAGGAGGGAGGAATGATCTAGGTTGATATTGGTGGCCACCCATCTATCCCACTTAGACTTCCAGTCAATTTCATTTGTTTCCTTGTTTATTTCAGCATTTACTATTTTTAGCAGTTTTTTCAGGCCCTGAACTTCCGGAGCAATTTTGACCCCCTAAGCGGTCTCTTTTTTAGGTCCATTACAGGCTTATGCTTACGGAAAAACCTGTAGTACTTGAAGAGACCTTCCCAACAAGGTATCATACACGTCAAACAGAGATACTATGATCAAGTTATGACCACGAGAAGTTGGATGCCCAACTAACCCCAACAGGGCCCACAAACTCTTGGTGTTACATCTCTTGCAGTTAGGTTTTTGGATTTTTAGGGTTTTCTCATGTTTTCCAATAATAAATAGGCCCTTGAGCCTTATTGTAACATAGTTCAGAGGCATGTAGCCACCACATCTCTTCTCATAGGTAAGCTACCATCGTTCGAGCTACTCTTATTTCCATTCTGTTTGTAAGCATATTTCAGTATTTGATATTAATGAAGTGAAGTGTTATTTGTGCTGCATATTTGTATTTATGGTTATATCTATAATTTGTTGCATCCCTATTTAAATTCGGATATGGGATGTAATTTGACTTGCTTAAGCTTATCTAATTTTCCTACAAGGATAAATTTTGGGCCATGTTTAGGCTTGTGTATCTCAATTCAAGATCTACATTGAACTACTTTAAAGGGTTGACTAATGGAAAAAAATTTCTATAAAAAAACAATGGTATAGCCAATAGAATTTTCATTTGAGATATCACAAGTTGTTAAAGTGTCTAAGTCAAGGACGGTAGTGTTGGGTCTCTAATTAGTGCTCCTAAATGTCAAGAATTACAAAGTGTCATCATTACAAATATGAAATGAAGTGTTCATTAGTTCTAGTATGGTCATTGATGAAATATGATGTAATTCTATGCTACTATCATGGATGTGATGGTATGATCATAATCTTGAAGTGTATGTTAGTCGTTCTAACCACATACTTTGGCTGAAATTTTGGCAATCAGGGTTTTGACAGAGGGATGTGAATGATGTCTTATCCATAATTTTTATTGCAATTCTGATAAGAAAATGGCTCAAGCCAAGGTTAGGTTGCATTTATGGTATCACTGCTTATGAGTTATGTTTAAGGGTGTTTTGATTGTTCATATCTGGTCAATTTCCTTTGTTAGGGATCTAGTCTCATTGTTGACCAAGTAAGTTATCATTAGGGTACATGTTGAGAAAAATAGTTGTGGATAGAGTTTTATGCTATTGAAGATAGAGTAATTGCCAATGTTGATGGTATGATTCACAGAGAATTTATTTTGCAGAAGATATGATGCAGGAGCATCTAACCCCCCTTAATAAAAATGCAAATTTTGAGGCGAAGCAAGGAGGATGTGGACAATCAGAGCTGAATAGCGGACAAATCTATTTAAAACAGAGTAAATGATGGAATTGATAAAGTCTCTCGAAGAATTTATTAAATGTAATCTGCCACATATGTATGCATGTAGAGAGAATTAGGGACAGTTGAGTGATTAATGGAGAGGATTTGATCGGATCCTTTCAGTGTCCGATCCAATGTGTTTTATAAATGATGAACCTGCGTGTTCAATTGGAGAGAGAGAGACAGGAGAGAAATAGATAATGATTTGTAAATAAAGTGTTCAAAATGTAGTCGAGAGGAGAACTTGTTCTAAGGCTGAAATGCCTTAGTTTTGTAACCATATTGTGTTAATATAAAAGTGTGCTTTGTGTTGTTATTGTGTGCGCTTGTGTGTTATCGTATAGATAGTTTGAATGTTCAGTGTTGCAGGTTTTGATCGACCATCGATCACTGAAGGATCGATGGCGATCCGAAGATATCGATTAACTGTTTATATGAATGTCGTGTGTTAACAGAGTATGGCAGAAATCGATGTTTTAACACAGAATCCATCAACAAGTGGAAGATCAATGATGTGGGCGACAAAGAATGAGAACCATCGATCGTTTAGATCAATGGTCATTGCATTGTGGAAGAAGCAGAAGTTAATTCGCAAGAGAAGTGGTTTCACAATAGAAGGTGGTATTTCGGGCGAGGTCGCAAGTGGTAAGTGGTATAAGAGAGGAAACCACGTTTTCGTGCAGAGGACAAGTAGCAGCGAGGAGGAGAGAGGAAACTGCTTTATCGTGTGGTTAATCCTCGTGCTTGTTGTCTACCTGAAATCATTGTGGACCATTGGATCTGCGAAATATAGATCAATGGTGGAGGATCTATCAAGCAAGTTTGTTGATCAGTTGAATCAACAACCGTCGGATCAAAGGTCAGGATCGATGGTCGGGATCTAATTGTTGATTGAAAATTAGAGAGGCAAGTGCAACAGATAGTGGGAATTGCGATACGCAATGGGCCGATTAAACGATGCGACGATAGCTGTTAGATCGAAGAAAGAAATGTATGGTGAAGCACTGGCCGATCGGAGTTTGGAGGAGTAGAGCAGCTGAAAAGCGAAAGATGAGTGGACCTGACGATAATTATGAACTTGGTTTTATAATATTTGAAGTTCGGTTAAGCGTTTTCGGGTCGGGGTTTGCTGTGTATCCTGTGTATATCCAATAGTTGTATGGTCCCAGATTTTAAAGGCTTAAGGGCTAAATAAATGCTTTCAATAGGTTTGTGGGCCATGACCCACAGGCCTCAAGATCGAAATTTGTAAATGAAAGGGATTTTGGCTTACCCCAAAATCTCTTTTCATCAAGATACAATGATTTGTATCTTAAACAAAAAGTGCTAGGTTATTTTATCAGTAAATTTTCCGTTGTATGTTGCTAGGTTTTTCATATTGCATCACATGTGGTTGGTAGAGTTATTGTATGGAAAAGGCAGTGATGATTGCAGGTTGATGCAATGAAAAATACAATGGAAAAGATTATTTAGTTACTTTCTATCTTCAGGGTACTACAAGGTCGAGAGTGAAGTCTTTATTAGGTTGGAGCCTACAAATACTTTGGGGTGGAAAAGTGGTGCAAGGTGGAGATTGAAACCTCCTTTAGGTTGGAGCTTGAGAATACTTCAAGGTGGCAGGGTGGTCCTGATACATACAAGTAGGAAGCCATGGCATCTTGTAAAATGTAATATTCATGCCTTTTCTCATGTCTTCATAATTGTTGGGAATCAAAACATCTTTAATGTCGTCGGAGCCCAACTCTTTGAGAAGACTATCGTTTGTTGATGACATCATGAAAATTGCAGAGCTGATGATAATTAGGAGTTGGACTAGGTTAGGGTATTTGTGCGCCATCCAAAAGGAAACGAAGCCACCTTAGCTGTGCCCCACCACGATCACACTCTACACCCCAAGATATTCCACCATACTCTTCATGCACTCCGCTTGGAAGAGCTCAGTGCGCTCAAAGTTGGTGGTGGTGGAGTTCCTAAAGAATATGAGGTCCAGAATGAGGAGATCGAAGTGTTTCCCAAGCTCACAAATTTGGGTATCCCATCCCAAGAAGCCGTCTCCTCGAAAATCGTGAATAAGGAGGAGAGTTGGTATTTGACTCCCCAGTACAGTATATGAATTTGTATTGTTGATCTGTAACACCCAATAGTGCAGGGAGGTGCCATTGTTCAACTTTATATTCTTTGACTTGAAACCCTTGGAGATCCAGTGAGATCACTTCTTCTTTCTCATGAATTCTGCAACACAAAATCCAAATATTCCTCTCATTTTGTCTCTCGACCAATAGCGTTGACTTAACAATCGAAGCATGAATTTAAAAATGGATTGAATAATGAATTTTTCTAATAATGCATTTATCAGATAGAAAGGAAAATAAAGGAAAAATACACAATTAAACTTTTCTTCATGAAACTTTTCACATATACAATTATGGTCTTATACATCTCAGTATATAAAGCCATAACTTGTTAAATATGGAATTATGTTATTTCTAATTTACTTGACTCAACTCCAGTTCAATTCCAGTTAACTTGTTTATACAAACTCATATTAATTATTATTATTATTATTATTATTTTAAAATATAAATTAAACTATTATCCCAAATTATTTCACACTTTTGATATTTCCAAATATAAATTGAACTCTAAATAACTCAAATCAACTCATACTCTTAATATAAACTTCACTAAAATAATTACTATATTTCTAACATTATCCAGTTTTGAAGAAATTTGTAAACCCAATAAAATCCAATGGTAACTTGTTTCTCATGCCAGTTGCTCTATTTCTGATTAATTATGGAAAGCTTGCACGATTCAATCAGAATAGAGATCACTGAGTTATTAGCTGGAACCATCGATCCGCAATTCTACTCATATTGATGCGAATGCGTGTAAGAAAATGTGAACATTGAACGCAGGTTGTGCCCTCTGTGATCGGCGGAATGTAGATTACCAATAATGTGAAAGATGATATCACCATCACTGAACTGTCTCATTCTACTTTTGAATTTCACTCATGATGGGCAGTAACGATAACTTGTTTCCTCTCTAACTAAACTAATTGTGTATTTCCCTTTTTTCAGTGAGAGAATTTATTGTAACTTTGTTGTTAAATGAATAATGCAAGTTAATTTATTATGGTGTGTTATTTATGGAAAATTAGGCCTTTTAGAATTACAAAATATTAGTTTGTGTAACGCCCCTGGTAAACTTAGATAATTTGCAAATAAATTACAATAATTGAAACAGTATGATTTGATGGTAAAACTGAGCGTCAATAACACATATGGTTGAATTAATTAATCATGTTAGTTGGATTACTTGGTAATTTATTTAAGTTGCAAGAGAAGCAGCTAGCATGAATATAGTTTTATGAGAAAATATTTTCAAGAATATTTTCTTTGAAAAGAAAAGATATATGTATGTTTACAGTTAAACTGTATAAATAAGAATTGACATCTGTCCAGGAAAAAGGGAAAACCCTAACTACCTCTGGGGACAGTTGAGACCCCTATGAAAGAAATTGCTATGTCTGGTAGAGATCAAATGGCAAGAGGGGAGAGGAAGAAAAAGAGATTGTTGTGAAAGCAAAGGCAGAGAGATTGCTACGTCTGGTGAGGACCAAATAGCTCTCGGAAGGGAGGAAAACCCTCTAGAACCGCTAAGTTTGGTGGGGACCAGATAGCAGGGCTTTGTTGACAACAGAGAGCTGCAGATGATTTAAGATTCCTGCAGACGAGCTTGGGGGTGGAAAGCCGCAGAGGACATCCTAAGGTTGGGAGGAAAGCAAGCTTATCGCTAAAGCGTGTATTTTTCCAGGTATGGAAAAGTTAGAAAGAACAAAACTTGACTTTTTATTACGCTTAAAAGATTGAAAAGCAAACATGTTCACAGTATGGATATTATGGATAATATAATCTTACTGGTCTTTAGATAGCTTAAGTATTAAAGAAAGAAGCTGTTACAATGCAAAACAAATAGTTTAAGTCTTAGTAAACAAAGACAGTTACATTATGAATCCACTGTGTAAATAATCAAGAACTAAAGTAACTTCTACAATATCCATATACATTTTTTCAAGAAAAACGATAAGTTCAATAATTCAAAATACCGAAAGACCCTTCATAGTCCCGTAACCAGATGAAAGTAATTAACATCTAAGAATTCACAAATTCCTGTAGGAATTATATATGTAAATAGTCACAGTACCCCGTTGGGGAAATGACTCACACCAGTCGGTTGAGATCAATCGGGAATAACCTTATGCAGCAAAATTATCCATTCATGAACAAACCTGTACTAACAGAAGAAAATCGACAACAATGTCAAGAACGTGTTGAGGGCAGAACTTTTTGTTCGTATCGGGTAACAGGCCTCACAAAGAGGCGACCCGTAAGAACAAGTGAGCCTCAATGATCGGCACCACGAGCCAAGAGGGTATAATCCCGCAGCGGCCGGTGACCGAGAGGTTAATGAATAAATTTGTGGTATGGAGCAATGCCTGGGGACAGGAGGTCGAAGGCATTGCTTAAACCATTAAAGCGAGAAGGAAATAATACCATGGATAATTTAAAGCAATGCCAAAAATATAAGAAAGGGGACACATAAACCGTGTAACCATAATGCATAAATAATGTCACTGTCAAAGAAAATTACAGTTATACAGCCACGGCTGATTCCATTTACAAGATATATTCATTCTCCATAAAAAAAACTTGCAATGATTTAATATTATGCAGAGGAAACTATGCTAACAGGAATCCGGAACGAGAGTTCGAGTCTCAGTAATAACAATACATGACACAGAGCCAAAACCGACTTTAAATATGGAAGCACAGGACATGCCGACAACAGTCGAGAGGCCTTTTAGAGGCGAACATCTCACACAAACACAAAGACATCCGCCTGCATAAGAAACACCGAATGGGTTGGAATAATCCCCAATAGAATGAGGGTGACCGCCTGGTAATTAAAAACGATGCCTTGGAAATGCAAGGAGTTAAAGAACTATAAGCAACCTAACGGGTTGAATGTATACCCGTATCAAATGCTTATCGCCATAACCGAACAGCCGGTTAAACCAGGTCGAGGAATCCTACACCGAACCCTCCGCTTGTAAAACAGAGTTGAAATGAGTTCATACAACAAACAGTGAGAGAGAAATAGCATAAATAAAGACTGGCGAGAAGTCATGAATTTACCTGCGCGCTGGAGCTAATGTATCTTGCCGGAAACGAGGCCATGCATTGTGACAATCTGAGCTCGGCATTACCAGCCGCGGTGTGCAGCAGAGAAAAATCAAATGAAGAATGCGACGACGTCCAAAGAGCGAGCATAATATCCTCCGTGCCGGGGTATGCCACCTGGAGCGCGATCGACGGCCACAACAAGACCCTCGATCTCCACCGTCGGATGATCGGGGTCTGCCCGCCAACTTACAGCGCGCCAGAGCCGTGCCATTAAGGCTCATGCCTTGAGTTGGTGACGGAGTTAATGCTCCGATCTGGAGCATGGCCGAGGTGAGTCACCTGTGCGCCAGGTGTGACTGAAATGTGTAACGAGGCCTCAGAAAAGACCGATGAATACCAGAGGTCGAGACTGTAATCAAATGCACAAGCGTAAAATGGAAATGTCGGCGTCGACAATACCTGGAATGGTACAAATAATAAATGTGTAGGTAACCTGAGTATCAAAACAAATCGTATATGTTGGAATAAACGCATACCCGTCCTGCAAAACGCACAGTGATTACCGAAAATCATAGTAATATAAATTGCGAATAAAGTTTGATATATTGTGTTACGTACATAGTCACATAACCCTTGTGTAAATATTTATGAAATGGTGAAAATGTCAGCATACGGGTGAAGAGGTAAATGAAATTAAAATTTTTTTTTATGGTTAGGGATGTTACAAGTGGTATCAGAGCCAAGTTCGCAACACTGTGACCTTGGGCTAATGCAGTAAATATAGTAATATATATATATATATATATATATATATATATATATATATATATATATATATATATATATATATATATATATATATATTATATATATATATATTATATTTTTCTCCTGCTCCAGCAAACAAGTAACTGTTTATATATATATATATATATATTATATATATATATATATATATATATATATATATATATATATATATATATAATATATATATATATATATATTATATATATATACCATGAAATGTATTAAATTTTAAACCAGGTGATTTCAGAACATGAGAAGAACCAACAGTGCACCTCATAGGAACGTGGATCATGTTACCCCTCCTCAAGGAAACCCAGAATTATGGGTGCAACTAGGGGAAGAGGCACGCAACACCAATTTGACCATATTGGATATCGTACAGGAACTGAAGGATGAAATGGCTCGACTGCGCGAGGATAATGCAAGATTAACCATGGAACAGGAAAGGATCCTGAAAAGCTTATCAGATAAACAGAATCAACACCAACCCCATCCTAGCCCGGAACAAACAAGGTTACCAGAGGAACAAGGATACTATACTGAATAGGAAGAAACAGAAGGGAGGGCCGAGGCTCGAGGAGAAAAATCTGATAATGCTTCTGAACATCAAACCTCCAAGAGACAGCGAATGGAGTTACAGGGAGAGTTTTGAAAAATCAAACCACCTCACTTTGATGGAGAATCAGAAGAAGCTGCAGAAGCTTGGTTGATTAATATGAACAAATACTTTCAGGTTTATGAATATGACCATCATCTTCAAGCACAGTTAGCTATTTTTCAGTTGCAAGCCAAGGCAACATTATGGTGGGAGGAAGTAAAGATGATACGGGGGGTGAATGAGCAAGACACCACCTGGGAAACTTTCCAGAGATATTTTAAAGAAAAGTATCTGACTGAACGATTCTACGATGAAAAGGCCAGAGAATTCCATGATCTGCGACTTGGACAGAAGACCATGGACGAGTTCGTCACCAAATTCACATCTCTGCTCCGCTATGTACCATACATTCGGGAGGAGAAGGCCAAGGTACAACGGTTTATTAGCAGTCTTCCTCAAGCAATGCGGGAGAGGATTGAATTTGACAATCCAAAATCCATGGATGAGGCTATACGAAAAGCCCGAATATGCTTCCAGCAGAATAAGCAAAAAGGAGAAGGTGCAGGAAAGCAGTGGATGGATAAAAGGAATAACAGAACGGCTATGGGAAACAAGGGAGTTCGGAGCAATTTTAGTAGGGGATCTGTAAAGGGTTATAACAGCAAAAACCAATCTAGGAATCAGCTCCGACTTAAGCCACCTAATGAATCCAGAAATAGTGAATCGCTGGGCAAAGTCGATAACGAGGGGACAACCAGGCCGCCAGTTCAATGTTGGGGGTGTGGAGGACCACACTATATCAAAAATTGTCCTCATCGGAGGAACAGCAATCAAGTGTCTCAGGTTTATGAAGCCTCAACTGTAGGAGATGTGTCTCGGTTGATGCCAAGAATAAACACAGCTCTGGAGGATCAGCAAGCTGATTATCAACCAACGATGATAGAATTCGAAGGTAAGATTTTTGATAAAACTGTTTCTATTTTGGTTGACCTAGGTGCTACATTGAGTTATGTTAGCCCCAAGATTGTGGAAAATTGTAAACTGCAACTTACTAAATTTAAACAACCATGGTTAGTCCAGCTCGCCACAGGAGCAAAAAGGCGAGTGCTGGCCAAGGTCAGCAGTTGCCCATTAAAAATTGCTGGTCAAATCGTGACCACCGAGTTGAACGTACTTCCTATAGGATCATATGACATGCTAATCGGAATGGATTGGTTGGAAAAGCGATGGTCTGTCATAAACTGCAAAACAAAAATAATATCTTATCAGGATGAACTGGGGAATCAACAAGAAATTCAAGGCATCCTTAAGCCTATACAAGTGCGGCCAATCACTGCTTCGCAACTAGCAAAGTGTATGAGGAAAAAGTGCCAAATATATGCGGTTCAAGTGGGATTCGCTAGTTCTGAGAATAATGAAAGTGCCTTGGGAAACATACCAGTAGTACGCGAGTTCGCAGATGTATTTCCTGAGGAAATACCAGGATTGCCGCCAAAAAGAAATCTGGATTTCACTATAGAACTGGTACCCGGTGTAGCCCCAGTATCCCGAGCACCATACCGAATGAGTGTACCCGAACTAACAGAACTAAAGATGCAATTACAAGAATTATTGGACAAGAAGTACATTCTTCCGAGTGTATCTCCATGGGGAGCCCCTGTACTGTTCGTCAGAAAAAAGGATGGAACGTTCCGTATGTGCATCGATTATCGACAATTGAATAAATTAATAGTTAAGAATAAGTATTCGCTGCCCCGGATCGATAAATTATTTGATCAAGTGAAGGGAGCCACGGTGTTCTCGAAGATTGATTTAAGATCCGGATACCACCAAATTAGAATTAAGGAAGAGGATGTAGCTAAAACTGCTTTCCACACCCGTTATGGGCAATATGAGTTCGTGGTGTTACCATTCGGATTGACTAATGCACCGACGACATTTATGTGTCTCATGAATAGTGTCTTTCATAAATATTTGGATAAGTTTGTGTTAATCTTCATTGATGATATACTAATATATTCCCGGAACATCCAGGAACATGAAGAACATCTGAGATTGGTGCTGCAAACACTTCAGGAACATCAACTGTACGCAAAGTATAGCAAATGTGATTTTTACAAGGAACAGATCCAGTATTTGGGACACATCATAACCAAGGAAGGCATTGCGGTGGATCCCGAAAAGATCAGAACCATAATGGAATGGCCGATACCGAAGGATGTGGCAGACATAAGATCCTTCATGGGGTTGGCAGGATACTATCGCCGATTTGTGGAAGGATTTTCCCGGGTCGCATAACCCATCACCTCCTTACAAAAGAAAGGAAGAATTTTTAAGTGCACTGTAGAATGCCAGCAAAGTTTTGATCAGCTTAAACATTTGCTTACGACTGCCCCAGTATTGAGCATCGCAGACCCGGAAAAAGATTATATGGTCTGTACGGATGCAAGTAAAGAGGGAGTAGGAGGCGTATTAATGCAGGAAGGAAAAGTGGTCGCATATGAATCCAGGAAGTTGAAAGAACATGAACAAAAATAGTCGGCATATGACTTAGAATTAACGGCTGTTGTGCATGCACTAAAGATGTGGCGTCACTACCTTTTGGGAAGGAAATTTTTGCTGTTGACGGACCATCACAGCCTGACCAGCTACTTTAATCAGCCCACCTTAAACGCAAGACAAGCTTGGTGGGTGGATTTCCTGAGTAGATTTGATTTCGAAATTAAACACCTGAAGGGGAAGGAAAATCGAGTGGCTGATGCTTTAAGCCGGAAAATGCATTGTTTATATGAAATTGCTACTAGCAAGGGGTGGTCTACTTTTCATGAAGAAATAAAACAAGTGGTTGAACAAGATCCGGAATACCAGCAGAAGAAGCGGCAAGTGCAGGAAGTGACCAGTCACCTAAGACAACAAAGTTATGAGTTAAAAACTCCGGGCATTTTGTATTATAAGAAAAGAATATACATACCCAATCAAGCGGAAGTTAAGAAAAGGATTTTAGACGAGTATCATAAGAGTCCTTATGCAGGACACCCGGGGTACCAAAAGTTCATTACTGCTCTCTGGAAAGAGTGTTACTGGCCTGGAATGAAGAAGGAAGTAATCGACTATGTAGCTCGATGTATAGAATGCCAGCCGGTTAAGGTAGAACATCAGCACCCTGCAGGGCTGTTGCAACCTCTACCTATACCAGAATGGAAATGGGAAGTTATCACCATGGATTTTATCATTGGATTACCCAAGTCCAAGAAGGGTAATGATTCTATCATGGTCGTAGTGGACAAACTCAGCAAGTCAGCCCACTTCATCCCCGTACAATCTACATACAGGGCAGCTCAAGTAGCAAACATTTTTATGCAGAACATCTTTAGACTCCATGGTTTGCCCAAAACCATAATATCTAATCGTGATGTTAAGTTCACATCGGCTTTTTGGAGGACTTTATTTGAAGGGTTGGGAACCCAATTGAGTTTCAGTACTGCTTATCATCCGCAAACCAATGGCCAAACGGAGCGGGTAAATCAAGTGGTTGAAGAAATGCTGAGATCCTACGTAATGCAACAACCAAGTCGATGGGAGGAGTACCTACACCTAGTAGAATTTGCCTATAATAATGGCTATCATGCATCTTTGCATATGAGTCCATTTGAAGTACTCTATGGGTGGAAATGTCGTACCCCATCCAGTTGGAGTGGGCCCGAAGATAAGCTTGTATTAGGACCAGAAATGCTAGCGGAAATGGAACAGATGGTTAAGAAAGTACGGGCTAACTTGAAGGTAGCTCAAGACAGACAAAAAAGCTATGTGGATCAGAAAAGAAATCTGAAAGAATTTCAGGTGGGGGAACACGTATATGTAAGAATCCGGCCAAGGAAAAGTACGTTGCAGTGGAGTGGCTGTGCCAAACTAGCACCTTGCTTTTCTGGTCCCTTCCAAGTTTTGGCCAGGATCGGGCCAGTAGCTTACCAATTAGCCCTACCCAGCCATATCAGAGTTCATAATGTGTTTCATGTGTCAGTATTAAAGAAATACATCTATGACCCTAAACACAAAATTAGCTGGCAAGATATTCAGGTAAGAATGAATCTAAGAGCAGCATGGAATTAATTAAATGACAAGAATAAAACTGATCTAATTAATGTGTGTTTCAGGTGGAACCGGAAGGAGAATTTCTGGTCGAGCCAGTGAGCATATTAGATCGGAGAAGGGTCGTGCTGCGGAAGTGAGCCATCACCCAGGTTAAAGTGCAGTGGCACCACTTCGGACCAGATGAGGCCACCTGGGAAGATGAACAGAATATGAGAAAAGTATATCCAGAATTATTTCTGGGTGAACAACTTTGGGACGAAGTTGACTTTCAAGAGGGGGAGATGTAATGCCCCTGGTAAACTTAGATAATTTGCAAATAAATTACAATAATTGAAACAATATGATTTGATGGTAAAACTGAGTGTCAATAACACATATGGTTGAATTAATTAATCATGTTAGTTGGATTACTTGGTAATTTATTTAAGTTGCAAGAGAAGCAGCTAGCATGAATATAGTTTTATGAGAAAAGATTTTCAAGAATATTTTCTTTGAAAAGAAAAGATATATGTATGTTTATAGTTAAACTGTATAAATAAGAATTGACATCTGTCCAGGAAAAAGGGAAAACCCTAACTACCTCTGGGGACAGTTGAGACCCCTATGAAAGAAATTGCTATGTCTTGTAGAGATCAGATGGCAAGAGGGGAGAGGAAGAAAAAGAGATTGTTGTGAAAGCAAAGGCAGAGAGATTGCTACGTCTGGTGAGGACCATATAGCTCTCGGAAGGGAGGAAAACCCTCTAGAATCACTAAGTCTGGTGGGGACCAGATAGCGGGGCTCTGTTGACAACAGAGAGCTGCAGATGATTTAAGATTCCTGCAGACGAGCTTGGGGGTGGAAAGTCACGGAGGACTTCCTAAGGTTGGGAGGAAAGCAAGCTTATCGCTAAAGCGTGTATTTTTCTAGGTATGGAACAGTTAGAAAGAACAAAACTTGACTTTTTATTACGCTTAAAAGATTGAAAAGCAAACGTGTTCACAGTACGGATATTATGGATAATATAATCTTACTGGTCTTTAGATAGCTTAAGTATTAAAGAAAGAAGCTGTTACGATGCAAAACAAATAGTTTAAGTCTCAATAAACAAAGACAGTTACATTATGAATCCACTTTGTAAATAATCAAGAACTAAAGTAACTTCTGCAATATCCATATACATTTTTTCAAGAAAAACGATAAGTTCAATAATTCAAAATACCGAAAGACGCTTCATAGTCCCGTAACCAGATGAAAGTAGTTAACATCTAAGCATTCACAAATTCCTGTAGGAATTATATATGTAAATAGTCACAGTAGCCCGTTGGGGAAATGACTCACACCAGTCGGTTGAGATCAATCGGGAATAACCTTATGCAGCAAAATTATCCATTCATGAACAAACCTGTACTAACAGAAGAAAATCGACAACAATGTCAAGAATGTGTTGAGGGTAGAACTTTTTGTTCGTATCGGGTAACAAGCCTCACAAAGAGGCGACCCGTAAGAACAAGTGAGCCTCAATGATTGGCCCCACGAGCCAAGAGGGTATAATCCCGCAGCGGCCGGTGACCGAGAGGTTAATGAATAAATTTGTGGTATGGAGCAATGCCTGGGGACAGGAGGTCGAAGGCATTGCTTAAACCATTAAAGCGAGAAGGAAATAATACCATGGATAATTTAAAGCAATGCCAAAAATATAAGAAAGGGGACACATAAACCGTGTAACCATAATGCATAAATAATGTCACTGTCAAAGAAAATTACAGTTATACAGCCACGACTGATTCCATTTACAAGATATATTCATTGTCCATAAAAAAAACTTGCAATGATTTAATATTATGCAGAGTAAACTATGCTAACAGGAATCCGGAACGAGAGTTCGAGTCTCAGTAATAACAATACATGACACAGAGCCAAAACCGACTTTAAATATGGAAGCACAGGACACGCCGACAACAGTCGAGAGGCCTTTTAGAGGCAAAGATCTCACACAAACACAAAGACATCCGCCTGCATAAGAAACACCGAATGGGTTGGAATAATCCCCAATAGAATGAGGGTGACCGCCTGGTAATTAAAAACGATGACTTAGAAATGCAAGGAGTTAAAGAACTGTAAGCAACCTAACGGGTTAAATGTATACCCGTATCAAATGCTTATCGCCATAACCAAACAGCAGGTTAAACCAGGTCGAGGAATCCTACACCGAACCCTCCGCCTGTAAAATAGAGTTGAAATGAGTTCATACGACAAACAGTGAGAGAGAAATAGCATAAATAAAGACTGGTGAGAAGTCATGAATTTACCTGCGCGCTGGAGCTAATGTATCTTGCCGGAAACGAGGCCATGCATTGTGACAATCTGAGCTCGGCGTTACCAGCCGCGGTGTGCAGCAGAGAAAAATCAAATGAAGAATGAGACGAAGTCCAAAGAGTGAGCATAATATCCTCCGTGCCGGGGTATGCCACCTGGAGCGCGATCAACGGCCACAGCAAGACCCTCGATCTCCACCGTCGGATGATCGGGGTCTGTCCGCCAACTTATAGCACGTCGGAGCCATGTCATTAAGGCTCATGCCTTGAGTTGGTGACGGAGTTAATGCTCTGATCTGGAGCATGGCCGAGGTGAGTCACCTGTGTGCCAGGTGTGACTGAATTGTGTAACGAGGCCTCAGAAAAGACCGATGAAGACCAGAGGTCGAGACTGTAATCAAATGCACAAGTGTAAAATGGAAATGCCGGCGTCGACAATACCTGGCATGGTACAAATAATAAATGTGCGGGTAACCTGAGTATCAAAACAAATCGTATATGTTGGAATAAACGCATACCCGTCCCGCAAAACGCACAGTGATTACCGAAAATCATAGTAATATAAATTGCGAATAAAGTTTGATATATTGTGTTACGTACATAGTCACATAACCCTTGTGTAAATATTTATGAAACGGTGAAAATATCAGCATACGGGTGAAGAGGTAAATGAAATTTAAATTTTTTTTATGGTTAGGGATGTTACAGTTTGCAAGGAGGAGGAGGCAGCTTCCATCTCTGACAGAGAAATTTATTTTTAGAACATTAAACTATTTCCTGGTCTAAAAAACTAATTATTTACTTAAGTAAAAGCAATTTTAAAACATATTCTAACTCAAAAACAAATAATATACTCTATCTAATTTGTTTTCTAAAATTTAATATAAATATAATTGAAATGATTTAATATATAATGTATCCATTTTAAAAGTTAAATATATTTATATATTAAAACATATTTTAAATAAAAAAACAAATTATATACTTAATATATTCATCACCAAAATTATTCCTTCCGCTTAATCGAATTATGATAATAATTTAAAAATAATCAAAATATTTAATTTCAATCCAGACAAATTGTACAAGAGGGCATGGCAGTTTCTGCAACAAATTGTATGTAGAACAATAGAACAATTTCATATTTTGAAGTTAAAGATGTACACAAAAGCATATAGTTTATAGTTTATTTTTAAAGATGAAGCTAAATGTAATAAGTTTTGCAACATGGTTATAAAGTTAACTAAAATAGAGTATTTTAGAACAGTCAATTAAGTTGTGATGTCTCTGGAAAATGTAAATATTTGATCTTTCACTGTGGTAAAAGACAGAACTAAGTATGACATTGTTAACTGTTTGAAAAAAATTAATAGTATTGTTATTATTATTGTGTGCTTTAAAATATATATGTGTAGGAAATATTTCTTGAAATGTTGGCAACTTCTGACAAGGAAGTTGGGAAAAGACAGTTGTTGAAACTGCAATCCAACTACCTTCCCCTAACTGGAAAGACTTCCAGAGAAAAGAGGGGAAGGAGGCAAAAAAATCTGTGCTGTAGGGACAGGCAGAGGACGGGAAGAGGAGGCTACGTTTAGTAAGGATCAGATAGCCAAGCACTGAGTGTGTTCTTACTGAGGATAGTGATCCGGCAAGGGAAAGCTAAGGGGGAGACTCTGGTCTTGAAAGACGAGTCTCACGGTTGGGTGGTCAAAAAGTGAGAAGCAGCACGAATCCAGGTAACCCGCTGAGGAGTCCTATTCACCAGGCGGAGACCAAATAAGTAGGAAGAACTACTTGGATATTTGTTAAGTAAACTGCTAACTTTTCTGGTAGCAAATATGTGAAATATTTTATATGTAATTGTTCAGGAAATCTGGTAGCAAACATGTTAAATATTTTATATGTAACTGTTCAGGGGATGGATGAAGGGGTCTGGTTTATTGTTTAATAACAAGTTAATTGTGCATAGTTGGTGTTCCCTTATCTCTCTGTTAAAATGCAAAAAGAGAAATTTAGAAAAATTATGTGGTGGCAGAAATGACCCTGAGTGAGGGAATTTGAGAACAGAGACTAGAACCTGTGGCCTGCTCATTCAGACCTCTCAGGAATAATGAATAACCCTAGGCTGTAATTACTACAATTCACGGTAGCAAAGACAAGAGTACCATCGACAACATAAAATCATGAATGTGATTACTCAAGCTTGAAACAGAAGTAATCTGCGCAATCGATATTTTACTTTCTTAGAAAAATTCCTGCTAAAACTGAAGAAAGATTGTCATATGGATAAGGGGAAACAGTAACTACGGGAATAAAATCATAAGCTAGGAGAGGGGGTTGACATTCACGCTTTGGAACCGTTATTGATTCCAACTTGTGGATAACCCAGGAAAGAGACCCAGATGGGATTTTTTAAACCATGGATGGGTAGAAAATCACAAGAAAATCTAATAACAAATTGCACGTATATAAATGGACAATCGAAACCCTAGGATAAAAACCCTAGGTACCCTATAGTGAGTTGTGCATCATGAACAAAGGCAAAGACAATCATATTTAGAAAGCAAGTAACAAAACCACGCCCCCAGAATGGCAGTGCTTCGGCGAGGGAGACTGAGCCATTAGGGAATTTCTTGTTGTGAAGTTTTGAATTGAACCGGATGAATTTCAAATGTTGAATGTATGACCAACTGCAGGCAGTCAACAGTGGTTTTCCTAACTTAGTTGCAAGCCATCAGATAGTAATTAGCTATAATTCTGAGGGACTTGAAATAATATCCCTACAGGGCAACGTTTGAATGATTGGACCTACTAGCAACGACCTTGAAAAGGAATTATTTCAATGGTAATTCAATAGATTAGAGTTGTTGGTCCCAACATAGCATACACATAACAAAAACTCTAGATTTCTTAGAACAGACTTCAGCGAGAGAACCATATATATAAACAAGTATTACAGAACCATGATTGGAACAACAATACAATTGCCCATTTCCTAAATTAATACAGAAATTGGAAAACAAGTTAAAGTCTCTGTCAGGAAACAGCATGGATGCGGCGTTCACTGAGTAGAACGTATTAGGAAAAAACATAGTACTGATACAAGTGTTCACATAATCTGGTAAGAGAAACATAACCCGGGTGTACACAAAAAACAAACCCGAGACTTATTACAATTACATGGCAGATCTCAAAGACAAACTATTAATACAATTAGAATTTCAACCAAGGCAACTTTCTCTTGAATCTACAACAGTATGGCCAAGCCTCGGCGAGGAGAGCCTGTGGCTCCAGACTTTTACAATGTAAAGACTGCAGAGGAACTCTGTCTAAGAACGGCAAGATCCTCTCTGTAGCTAAAACTGGACAGAACAAAGAAATGCTTCACAATCCTTGAAGAATAGCAAAACGAGAGCAGTGAACTTCCTTTTAGTCAAGCCAAACCCGAGTTTTGGGTGCTTACCCAACATTCCACGCTGGAGGTGTGCAACCATGTTAGCAACGACTAATTCCTCATGCCAGATTGACCTCGTCTGGCTCCACCATCCATCTTCCAACCAAAAACCTATAAACCAGAGGAAAATTTGTTAGGGTATGGTCGAACATTGTAAGCATTGAAAACAAATTGGCAGAGATAGAAGCGAGCAAAGTGTAAGAGGCACACATAGAACGCTGTGTAATTACCTAGAGATGGGGTGGACCAACTTCGGAGCAGCGAATCCTGGTTACGGAATCTGGTTCGTGTACAAACTGAACGCGGCGGGAAGTAGTCAGAGCGAAACAAGCATCCAAGCAAAATGAGGGAAAAGAACCATACCACCAGATAAACCATCACAAAACCCCAGGTCGATGTTCGACCCTTCGATTCATCACCACATTCCTGATCGTCGATCGCTGGAGTCACCCGAGGTACACAGTCACCGATGGATGCCAGCCCTTGCGACGCCACCGCGACCAAGCAGGGAGTAAATGACTGGCCAGGTGGATAATGCA
The DNA here is from genome assembly GCA_000404065.3 of Pinus taeda. Classification (NCBI taxonomy): domain Eukaryota; kingdom Viridiplantae; phylum Streptophyta; class Pinopsida; order Pinales; family Pinaceae; genus Pinus; species Pinus taeda. The sequence goes on from APFE031040113.1 coordinate 66,267, forward strand.
AATGAAGTTAGCTGTGGGAGAAGTACCAACGTATCAGGACGATGCTACCTTCGAAATAAAGGAGAAGAAGTCCAAGTGGTGGAAAAATAAATGCATGGGTAAGGTTACCACTGGAAAGGGGTTTTTCCGATTGCCGATTCCGGCAGCTAGAAACAGGGATTGCATATGAACCATTTACACAACGCATTTACTTTAAACCATAAGTCAAAACATTCACACTGTAAGACTAGCAGATAATTTTCTTTTTACTCCGACATATTTTATTGAAGGGGGATGTGACAAGTGGTATCAGAGCAAAGGTTACAAACACTGTGGCCTTTGGGAAAAAACTGAAAGTTGGAAATTAATTAAAAAAAAATTGGAAACTGAAAGATAAATAGAGTGTATACAATTATTTCCATTTCTGTTGAGCAGTTTAAGAAAGTAGATAGTGTACTATTGTGAAGTGTTGTTTTCTGACACTTTTCTTATGTTAAGTACAGAAACAAAATACCGCCAGCATGCAAAGAACAGATAGTGCATCACGCAGGTTTGTGGGGGGTCAGTGACCTGCAATTAGTCCTAAAAACAATCCCGAGCTATGGGTACATCTTGGGGAGGAGGCCCGTAATATAAACTAGGTTATTTTGGAGACAGTGCAGGAATTGAAAAACGAAATGGCCCAGTTATGTGAAGATAATGCACAATTAACGATGGAGCAGGAAAGAATTCTAAAAAGCCTATCTGATAGACAGAACCAGCCGCCAGCTAACCCCAGTGCGGAACAACAGAGAATGTCAGAAGAACAGAACCATCATACAGAACCTGAAGGGTCAGAAGAGAGGGAGGAACGATCTAATAATGCATCTGAACAACATACATCAAAGAGGCAGTGGATAGAGTTGCAGGGAGAATTTCGTAAGATTAAACCTCCGCACTTTGATGGGGAACAGGAGGAAGCAACTGAGGCATGGTTAATAAATAAGAACAAATACTTCCAGCTATATGAATATGATCATAACCTGAAGGCATGATTAGCCATCTTCCAATTACAGGGGAAATCGACCCTGTGGTGGGAAGAAGTCAAGATTGTAAAGGGAGTAAGTGAACATACCATAACTTGGGAGAAATTTCAAAGGTACTTCAAAGAAAGATATCTGACCGAGCGTTTTTACGATGAAAAGGCAAGGGAATTACACGACTTGCGGTTGGGGCAACAGACCATGGACAAATTTATCACCCATTTTACTTCCTTGCTTCGCTATGTGCCTTATATTAGACAAGAAAAAGCTAAGGTGAAAAGATTTGTTAGTAGTTTACCCCTGTATATGCGGGAAAGGATTGAGTTTGACAATCCAAAGACAATGGATGAAGCTATCCACAAAGCCAAGATTTGTTACCAGTAGAATAAATAGAAAGGAGAAGCTCCGGGTGAAAGATGGAACGAGAAAAGAGGAAATAAGATAGCTGGACACAGTAAAGGAAATCGCAATGGTGGAAGCAAGGGAATTGGCAAGGGGCAGAACAACAAAACTATACGGAGAGGTTCATTCAAATCCAAGCCAACCAGTGAGTCCAGAGTCAGCGAGCAGCCTGCAAGATTGGATAGTGAAGGGACAACAAGACCCCCAATACAGTGTTGGGGTTGTGGAGGGCCTCACTATGTCAAAAACTGTCCACAGCGAAAGGGAACCGCATAGTTATCCCAAATCCATGAAGCATCGACAGTCGGCGATGTGGGACATAGCATACCTAGGATTAATGCAACACTGGACAATCGTCAAGCGGAGTACCAGTCGACCATGATGGCATTTGAAGGTTAAATTTCAGACCTTACTGTAGCTGTTTTAATTGACCTTGGAGCCACATTAAGTTATATTAGTCCAAAGGTAGTAGAACATTGTAAAATGCAACCTGTTAAATTCAAGAATCTGTGGCTAGTACAGCTGGCTATATGGGCCAAGAGGCGAGTGCTGGCGAAAGTCAATAACTGCCCTTTAATAATAGCAGGGCAGCCAGTAGTGGCAGATTTAAATGTGCTCCCCCTTGGTTCATATGATGTTCTGATCGGTATGGACTGGTTAGAAAAGAACTGGTCATTGGTAAACTGCAAAACAAAGACTATTTATTATAGGAATGAACTTGGAGAGAGGCAAGAGATGCAAGGGATTAAATGGCCAGTGCAGGTTCGGCCAATAACTACATCACAGTTAGCAAAATGCATCAGGAAGGGGTGTCCAATTTATGCCATCCAGGTGGGCTATGCTGATTCGAAGGATAAAACAACCACACTGGACAACATCCCTGTAATAGAAGAATTTGTGGATGTGTTTCCAGAAGAGATTCCCGGACTGCCGCCTAAGAGGGATATAGACTTTACCATCGAATTGATACCAGGGGCAGCACCAGTATCTCGAGCACCCTATAGAATGAGTGTACCTGAGTTGACAGAGTTAAAAATGCAGCTACAGGAACTGTTGGACAAAAACTATATTCGCCCCAGTGTATCCCTGTGGGGAGCCCCAGTGTTATTCGTTAAGAAAAAACATGGGACCCTTCACATGTGTATAGATTACCGTCAGCTGAACAAACTGACCATCAAAAACAAGTATCCCCTACCTCGGATTGATGAACTTTTCGATCAAGTGAAGGGTGCAACAGTATTCTCCAAGATCAACTTGCGATCAGGTTACCACCAGATCAGGATTAAGGAGGAGGACATAGCTAAAAAATCCTTTAGAACAAGGTATGGGCATTATGAGTTTGTGGTGCTACCCTTTGGGTTAACCAACGCCCCTACAACTTTCATGTGCTTAATGAACATCGTATTTCATCGATATTTGGACAGATTTGTGCTGATATTCATCGATGATATACTGATATACTCCCGCACTAAGGAAGAGCACAAGGAGCACCTCATATTGGTGCTACAAACCCTCCGAGAACACCAGTTGTATGCTAAGTTCAACAAGTGCGATTACTTCAAGGAAGAAATACAGTATTTAGGCCACATAATCACAAAAGAAGGGATCGCAGTGGACCCTAAAAAGATAAGGACCATAATGGAATTGCCCATACCAAAAGATGTAGCTTACATCAGGTCCTTTATGGGGTTAGCTGGTTATTACAGACACTTTGTAGAAGGCTTCTCAAGGGTAGCGTATCCTATCACCTCCCTAAGAAAAAAAGGAAGGGCATTCAAATGGACCCTGGAATGTCAAAGAAGTTTTGAACAACTTAAGCATCTGCTCACCATTGCACCCATTTTGAGCATAGCCGATCCCAATAAGGACTATGTGGTGTGCACTGACGCAAGCAAGGAGGGCGTGGGAGGTGTGTTGATGCAGGAAGGGAAAGTAATAGCGTATGAGTCAAGGAAACTCAAAGAGCATGAGCAGAAATATTCCGTCTATGACTTAGAGCTGGCAATCGTCATACACGCTTTGAAGATGTGGCGACATTATCTCATGGGGAGAAATTTTTTATTACTGACAGACCACCACAGTTTGACCAATTACTTTAGCCAGCCCACTTTAAATGCGAGGCAAGCATGATGGGAAGATTTCTTAAGTGGTTTTGACTTCGATATTAAACACTTGAAGGGAAGAGAAAACCGGGTGGCTGACGCCTTAAGTTGGAAGGTACAATGTTTGTACGAAATTTCCTTCAGTGAATGGAAAAGTCCCTTCAAGGAAATGATAAAAAAGGCAGCAGAGCAAGATGCTGAATACCAGCAAATAAAACAACAAGTACTGTAGTCTACCAGTGAGAAGAATCAGCAAGGATATGAAGTAGATAATGCTAGAGTGTTGTATTATAAAAAGACGCTATATGTACCTAGTCAAAACAGTCTTAAAAATCTGATTTTGGATGAATTTCACATCAGTTACTATGCTGGACACCCAGGTTATTAGAAAATGTTCAATGTGCTTCGAAAAGAGTACTATTGGTCAGGTATGAAGAAGAATGTAGCCGAGTATTTAGCACGTTGTTTGGAGTGCCAACATATTAAAGCGGAGCATCAGCATCCAACAGGGCTATTACAACCCTTACCCATTCCGGAATGGAAATGGGAAACCATTTCTATGGATTTCATAACAGGGCTGCCTAAAACAAAGAAGAATAATGATTCTATTATGGTGGTGGTAGACAAGTTGAGTAAAGCAGCACATATTATACCTGTGCAATCCACCTACAGGGCTATACAAATTGCCCATATCTTCATGCAGAATGTGTTTAAATTGCATGGACTCCAAAAGACGATAATCTCTGATCGTGACATTAAATTCACATCGGCTTTTTGGAAGACACTATTTACAGAATTGGGAACACAACTGAACTTCAGTACAACGTACCACCCGCAGACCGATGGACAAACAGAGTGAGTGAACCAAGTGGTAGAAGACATGTTAAGAGCCTATGTGATGCAGAAACCAACGCAGTGGGAGGAGTATTTGCATTTGGTTGAATTTGCATACAACAACGGGTATCATACCTTGGTACAAATGAGTCCCTTTGAGGTCCTATACGGGCAGAAATTCCGCACACCCTCAAGCTGGGGTGCACCTGAAGATAAACTAAGGTTAGGGCCAGAAATGCTTAAGGAAATGGAGGATATGGTGAAAAGAATACGCTCTAATTTAAAAGCTGCTCAGGATAGGCAAAAGAGCTTTGCTAATCGGAAGAGGAGGTTCAAATAATACCAAGTCGGTGACCATGTTTATGTAAGGATCCAAGCTAGAAAGAGTACACTGAAATTGTTATGCTCTTAACCTGCAAATGATACCCAAATACAGAATATGCGAAGAAAAGAGACCCAGAACATAGAATATGCAAAGAAAAGATACCTAGAACACAAAATAGCAATGAATTTATTATTCAGAGAGTAATGTTCACTTTCCTCTTAGAGGGGGAAACCTCCAATAGAGCAGAGCTCGATTACAAAATAAGACATGATACTCCTCGCAGGGAGTTTCTATCCTTTATATATGACTCATATGTGCAATACCACGGGCCAATACCGCGTATTGCTAATACCATCTATCTAATACTACGACCCATTCGCAACTAACTGTGGTTCCGTAATTAATTGCGGATTAACCACTTACAATTATTAATATGGGCTTTATTGACTCTTGACTATAACGTGGTCCCATTACATAGATAAGGGGGTTAGGGTGGGACCCTAACATGCCCACCCCCTTAAGACTAGCCTTGTCCTCAAGGCTGAAGCTGCGGAAACTGCTGCAGAATAGTGGCTGGCTCCCAAGTTGCATATTCTGGAGAGGTGTCTTTCCATTTGACTAGGACTTCCTTAATCATGCGGCCGCGCAGTTGCTTGACTCGTGTGTCGAGGACCTGTTCTGGTTGAAGCCAGATGGACCCTTCTTCGTCCAATCCCGGTAGACTAGTCTGAATTCTGCAATTGTTCCCAATCACTTTCTTGAGGCATGAGACATGAAAAACTGGATGGATTTTTGCAGTAGGTGGCAAAGCCAACTTGTAGGCCACTTCTCCAATGCGTTGGAGTACTTGATATGGTCCATAGAATTTGGGAGAGAGTTTCTGACATCCCTTGTCTTTGAGTGATGTTTGCTTATATGGTTGGAGCCGTAAAAAGACCTGATCCCCTTCTTGAAAGTGGTGCTCTGAGCGATGCTGGTCGACCTGTTGCTTCATGCGGTTCTAAGTTTGATGAAGATTCTCTCGAAGATGGGCGAGCATAGTTGTGCGGTGTTGTAGGAGTTGATCCACTGCTTGGACTTTTGAGCATCCCTTGAGATATGAAGTATGGGAAGGTGGGAGTTGACCATATACTGATTCATAGGGAGTCATTTTGGTGGTGGCATGATAGTTGGTGTTATACCACCATTCTGCCAGAGGTAGCCACTATACCCAAAGGTGTTGTTTTTTCTGAAGTAAAACACCTAAGGTAGGTTTCTAGACATTTTTTGACTACTTCAGTTTGACCATCTGTTTGCGGATGGTAGGAAGTACTGAGTTTTAGTTGAGTGCCTTGTATTCTGAAGAGTTCCTGCCAAAAATTTCTGGTGAAGATCGGGTCGCGGTCGGACACAATAGAAATGGGCATGCCATGCAATTTGAAGATCTGATCCATGAAAGTTTGAGCAACCAAGGTGGGTGTAAACGGGTGGGGGAGAGCGCAGAAAAGAGCATACTTCGACAATCGGTCCACAACCACCTGATGACTGACTTGTTCCCTGACTTTGGAAGACCTGTAATGAAATCCATAGAAACTTCTGTCCAAATTGATGCCGGAATGGGCAATGGTTGTAATGTGCCTGGTGTGTTGACTGTTTCCCCTTTGTGGTGTTGACAGACCTCGCATTCGGTTACGAAGGTAAGGATGTCCTTTTTCATGCCTGTCCAGAAAAATGATCTTCTGGTGCGAGCATACGTCCTCTGAAAGCTCGAATGTCCTGCAATGGGAGATGAGTGCATCTCTGCCAAAATGCGACTTTTGAAGGTGGATGTTGGTGATATTACAACTCTGTCCTTGTAGCGAAGAATATCATCCTGCCACAAGTAGCCCTTGGTGGAATTTGGATCTGCCTGTAATTGAGAAATGAGTTGGGAGAGCTCGGGATGTGAAAACCATTCTCTGCCAGCTTCTTCAATCCATTCTGGAATGGGGAGGGAAATAGCTAGTAGGGTACTTTCCTCCTCAAATTGGCAAGATAATGCATCTGCTACACTATTGTCTTTCCCTTTCTTGTAAATGATCTCATAATCATATCCCAGCATTTTGGCTAGCCATTTATTTTGTTGTTTGGAGGATAGGAGTTGCTCCAAAAAATATTTAAGACTGTGATGATCTGTGCGGATTTGGAAATGTCGCCCCAATAAATAAGGTCGCCAGGTGTCAACTGCATGTAAGATGGCCATCATTTCCTTCTCGTATGTAGATTGGCCCCGATTCTTCCCACTGAGTTGCTGGCTTGTGAAGGCGAACAGTCTCCCTTCCTGCATTAAAACTACCCCAATACCTGTTCCTGAAGCATCACATTCAATGACGAAAGATTTAGTGAAGTCAGGGAGTGCTAAAATGGGAGTGGAACACATGGTATTTTTTAGAGCTGTAAAGGCTTGTTGTGCTTCCTCATTCCAGAAGAAAGAATTTTTCTTTAGGAGTTGGGTGAGGGGTTTCGCTATGCGACCATAATTGCAAACAAATTTACGATAATAGCCTATGAGACTCAAAAATCCGCGTAAGCTCTTCAAGGTCTTAGGTTGAGGCCATTCCTGCATTGCTTGGATCTTTTTGGGGTCCACCTTGACACCCTCACACCCCACAATGTGGCCCAAATACTCTAACTCTGCCATGCCAAATGAACACTTGGACATCTTCACGAATAATTTCTGCTTGCGTAGCAGTTGCAAGAGTAGATC
>APFE031040115.1:0-28030 GCA_000404065.3 Pinus taeda
ATCAAATTTCTGATACCACATCCTTGGTGACTGTTTTAACCCATACAGAGACTTCTTTAACTTGCATACTAGTTCTTTCTTAACCTTCACCACAAAGCCTTCAGGTTGCTTCATGTAGATTTCCTCTTCCAAATCCCTGTGAAGAAATGTTGTCTTCACATCCATCTGTTCTACCTCAAAATCAAAAGCAGCAGCAACAGATAAAGTAATATAGAAGCTACCTTGACAACAGGAGAAAAAATATCACCAAAATCAATTCCTGGCACTTGGGAATAACCTTTTGCTACCAATCGAGCTTTTTATTTCTCCACCTTTCCTTCTGCATTTGTCTTCTTCTTGAACACCCATTTGCTACCAATGGGTTTCCTTCCAGCTGGCAACTCCACCATATCTAAAGCGTCACTTTTGTGCAAAGATGTTATTTCATCAACCATGGCCTCTTTCCAGAGTTTTCCATCCTCTGAATCTACTGCTTCCTTCAGAGTTTTGGGATCATCAATAGTAATAGATAAAGCAAAATTTGAATAGAAAGCAGATGGACTATACCTTTCTCGCTGCCTTCTTTCTTGAACTAATCTTCTCACACTTGGAGTTTGTGGCTCTTCATCTTCTGATTCCTCCTCTGCTGTAGAGTCTGATTCTTCCTCCTTTAGCTCAAACTCTATCTTCTTAGGTTCCTTTTGTTGGACTTCATGTTTAATAACATCTTTCACCTCTCTAAACACCACATGTCGGTTGTACACAACCTTACGTGTGACTGGGTTCCAAATCTTATAACCCTTTAAACCATCCTTATACCTAATAAAGATGCACTTTTCATATTTACTATCCAACTTGGTTCGTTTCTTCTTTGGAACATGTACATATGCATCACATCCAAATACCCTCAGATGTGAAAGAGAGGGTTTCTTACCAATCCATATCTCTTATGGAGTCTTATCCTCCAATGCTGATGAAGGTGATCTATTGACTATGTAGCATGTTGTCTCCCCCGCCTCTGCCCAGAGTTCCTGTCTAACCCGGCACCACTGAGCATGATTCTTGCCCTTTCCATCAACGTCTTGTTCATTCTTTCTACAACTCCATTTTGCTGAGGTGTATATGGAGTATTCTTTTGCTATGCTATACACACTTCTTACAAAATTATTTAAATTCCTTGCTGCAAAACTCTCCATCGTTATCTATCCACTGCACCTTTATCTTCTTCTTTGTCTGGTTTTCCACTAGAGCGTTAAATTATTTAAACCTGTCAAGGACTTTAGATTTCTTCTTAAGGAAATATATCCATGTATTCCTTGAGAAGTCATCTATAAATGATACATAGTACACATACTTACCCAGTGATGGAACCTTCATAGGTTCAAACACATCACTGTGCACAAGTTCTAATATCTATATCGCCCTCTTACCACCATAGTGGAAACTCACCCGATTCTACTTCCCATATACAAAATTTTCACAGAAATCAAAATCCAGAGAGCTATTACTCATACCTTCTACCATACCTTTACCATGAAGTATTTGAAGGCCCTTCTCTGCAATATGTCTAAGCCTTTGATGCCACAACATGGTCTTCTCTCCAAAGACCACTAGATTTTCTGCTCCACTTTTAGGAACCACAAAACTGTTGCACTCATCAACAACAGTGTGACCTTGCAACTTGTACAGAGTTCCAATCTAAACTCCCTGCATTAATAGCAGTGCTCCCCAAACCAACTTGCAGGTATCCTTCTGAAACACTTTTTTTACACCTACATCATCTAGCTTGCTTACAAAAATTAGATTTCTATCTAATGCAAGAATATGTAGAACACTCGGAAGTGTTCTAACCCTTCCACCTTGCAACTTCAACTTTACTTTTCCGTGACCAATGATTCTATCCTTCCTATCATCCCCTAAGAAGACATCACCACCATCTTATTTCTCATACCCGCAGAACCACTACCTATGGGGAGTGAAGTTAAAGGATGCACTTGAGTCAATCAACCATGCCTCATTATCTACATGTGTACTTGAAGAAGCCAAGTACACATCCCCACTATCATCTGAGGTGTTTTTCGCCTTTGTAGAAGGAGCATCATCAAATCTCTTTCCTTTGTCAGGAGCTTTAGATTTACAGTCCCTTTTGTAGTGCCCTTCCTTTCTGCATTTCTAGCACACCACCTTTACAGGTTTTCCTAGAGATTTAGATCTCCCTCTAGATTTTGATCTCCCACTCGATGACTTATTTTTGTTTCTGTTTTGGGACCGTCCTTGTATAGACAAGGCATCACCATTCTGGCTCTCCATATTTTCCCATCTCATCTCCTCCGTCAGCAAGGATGAGACTATTTCATCAAACTGTAAGGTAGTTGCATTGCTACCTATTGCGACAATTAGAGTATCCCACGAATCTGGTAGAGAACACAACAAACTAATGCACTTATCTTCATCTAAAATTTCGATATCAACTTTTGATAACTGACTTACCACAACATTAAATGCATTCAGATGCTCTGTCACCGAGTGTCCATCTTTCATCCTCAGGTTATACAGCTTTTTCCATAGGAACAGTTTATTCACTAGAGACTTAGATTGGTAAGAAGTCCCTAACTTGGACCACAAAGCCTTCTTTGTAGCTTCCCCTGATACATTCAACAATACTGAATCTGGGACACACAATCCTATTGTGCTCTTTGCCTTCTTATCCAACTTCATCCATTCTTCATCACATACTCCTATTGGTTTAGTACCCAGATCTACCGCAATCCACTGATCTTTATCCACCAACAAATCTTCCATAATGAGTTTCCGCAACTCAAAACTCTAACCATTAAATTTCTCGATCTCGTAGATCTCCCATTGAATAGGGTCTACCACAAGCTCGAGCGAAACCCCTCAGCAACACAGGTGTCCTCTTGAAGCCAAAAACTCTGATACCAAATGCAGCTTTTAACCCCGTACGAAAATTATCTGCATACAAATTCTAAGAACACAGAAAAATAAACAATGCGAGAGCATAACACATAAAACACATATACACAGATATTTTCCCCTAGATCCCAAAACCAGGACTACCGGCCTGATTTTTCATTATGTTCCTTTAATGTTACAATACATATTTATGCATGCCGAAGCATCCAATACCATGGACCGAAAACCATCACGTCCAAAACCATGTGCGAAAATCATGCACAAAACCATAGGTAGGTCTGCCCAACATAATATAGGGCCTAACCTATTCGTGGAAAGAATAACACAACCCAACACAGGGATTCTGACATTGGATTATATGGGGACCTTACATATAGATGGAATATCTACATTCGAGACCTTGCACATACAAGCATATTTCTCATCGAAAAACTGAGGATAAATATATATGGATTGACAATTTGGTGATGGATCAAATAATGGTATGTGAGGCATACTGGTACATTTCACCACCTATTCTATCTTCCTCCAGAAAATGGTTTATGCAAATATTTAAGTTGAAGATTCCAACAGAGTTATGGGTCTTTGCTTGGCTCATTTGGAAAAATATAATCTTGACATGGGACAATATGTGTTGTAAAGGACATACACATTGTTGTTGTTTTCTCTATATGGAGGTAATGGAAGACTCGACTCATTTGATTCTTCGATGCTCCTTTGCAAAATCAATTTGGTTTGGTGTATTTAAGATGTTACATTTACACGCAAATTAGAACAACTCTTTTGCGACTGATTGTTTTTAGGACTAGATTATTGAATATAAAACACTCGAACCACTTCCTATATATATTATGTGGAGAATTTGGAAAACAAGAAATTGACCCATGTTTTAGAATGATTTCCCTAATATTTGGTAGAGTTGTGTTTGCATCATGGCATATTATAGGGAAGAAAATTTTAATGAGGGTACACCCACTATGAGACAAATTTCTCCTCCACAAACTTTAACACCCTTTCCGTGGGGTTACTTCAATGGTGTAGCAAAGGATGTGATTTGTGGTTGCAATGCCTACATCATCATTCGGACGGGGACTATGTACCATATAAGTTGGAATGCGGATAAAGGGACAAATACAGGAGTTGAATTCCTAGCACTATGGGGCCTTCTATTCTGTGCATGCAAGTTTGGGTTGGTACAACTCGAAGTCTTCAAAGATTCACAATCAATTGTGGAGTGAGTTTCTAATAAAATATGCTTTTTGCCCACCACTTCTTTTCAACTGGTTGACTAGAATCTAGAAAATCATAGAAGACTTCACTTATCTGACATTTCTCATACATACCAGGAATTTGTGTATGAGAAAGTTGTTCGTGACTTTCTAGATATATTTTGACTATGGAATGTGAAATATTAATATTAATTTTAAAGTTGGGTTGGATTTGATTGAAATTAATTTTTTCATACATAAGATAATATTATTATGTTTGAATGGAAGGCGATTTACGGAATATGAAATATTAATTTTACACTTTGATTGGATTTTATTAAATATTTTTTTAAGGTGATATATAAGATAATTTTTAATGTGTATGGTTTTTACAATTATTATTATATTTTAATGGAAAACCTTATATTTTTCCATTTTTTATGGTCATAATGGTTATTATTATAATAAATATGAAGCTTCAAATTCATTTAATATTTAAGAAGTTTCATATATATTATAGTTGCTTTGAAAGTGTTAAAACATAAGTAAAGAGAAGTTAGAATTCTATAATTCATATATATATTTGTGATTATGATTATGATGTGATGTTATAGTGAAGGTTATAATATCTTTATGAGTCACACATAAATGTAAAAGAAAAGTTATATGTAAAAAATGTTTGAATTAAAAAATTGTGATGTTGAAAAATAGTTAAATATAGCTAAATTCAATGGTATATGACTTATAGAAGCATGAATGTTTAAAATATGTAGCTATGTATTGATATTATTGAGCCAAATTATGAAATTGTAAAGTTGATGATTGAACAAATTGCAAAATTTTTGTGAAAATCCCCAATTTTTGAGAGAAATCTAAAGCTTAATTGGTCCAAAAATGTTAATTTGATGGGTACACACATTGAGGTAATGATTATATGCTTGAAAATGGTAAAAGAAGCATGTATTGTAGAAGCTAAGCCTATGAATTTCATGGTTAATGGAATTTTTTGGAAGACTACACAATATTGACAAAATTTGATTTTCATTATACATGTTGGAAGTTGTGTTTAGATATTACCCTAACGAACCAAAAGAGTGATAATAAGAATAAGAACCTCATGGCCACTGATTCAAGCAATGAAGTTGAAAGAAAACTAGATGTAGATGAAAAGATTGTGTGTAAGTCAATGTGGAAGGAGGTGAATTTGAGTAGCCTTCCCCAACATGAAGAGAAAGAAATAACCAAACTCTTCCACATAAAGATACATGCTAAGAAGACAAATATGGATACGTGTTTGACTCAGGATTGCAAATGAATCTCATTGCAGCAGAGCTGGTTAAGAAATCGGGATTGGAAATTCCTATCATCTGAGACCATATCCATTGGGATGGGTAAATAGGGATGAAATGTTGAAGGTAATTAATGTAAACTTAGATTGTCCATTAATGCTGATTTTATTTATGAAGTAGAACTAGATGTAGTTCCCATTGATGTATGTGGAGTTGTGTCTGAAAGTCCTTACATGTACATGTGAGATGTAATATTGAGACGGAGAGCCAACTAGTGTTGGCTTGTTAAGGATGGAAAATTATTCACCATTAATGCGCATAAATGAAAGTCAAAAAGTTCAATAGTAAGTGCTAACCAAGCAAAGAAATTGATTAGTTCCAACAAGAAGTATGTTTTGTCGTTTTGAAGAGAAAATCACTTTGTAGAAGACTCTATAAAAGGAAAGACATCCTTGGAAGTGTCTACTAAGAGACAAAAGTAACAATTTGAAGAGTTGATATAGGTGTATAGGGATGTTTTCTGGGAGCCTAAAGGGCTGCCACCCAAGAGGGAAATGAACCATGAGACCCAACTATTATCAGACTCCCCATTGCCAAATATTGGGTTGTACATGTAATCTATTATAGAAACAAGTGAAGTAAATAGGGAAAATTTTAAGGGCTAATATTCGTAAGTGGGCTAATTTTCCACATCTCTTCAAAAAGAGATTAATGAATTTCCTTTTTTCTGTAAATGGTTTTCCTAAATTTTATAACATAAATACATTTTATCTTAAAGATTTCTAATAAAGGCCATAGAAAATCATTAGAAATTTGAATATTCATATGAAAATATTGCCAAGAATTTTATAGTTTTCATCTTAAGGAATAGCAAAATTCACTAAGGTTTCTCAACTTTCATATAAATTTCCATCCTCAAAATTTTCCCTAGAGGTGAAGAAATAATTGCGATGACTACTAGTATAGGGTGTCATTCGACTATGTAAATCATCATGTGGGTCACCCATCATCATTGTTCCAAAGAATGATGGGACTTGGAAGATGTGTATTGATTATAGGGAATCAAACAAAATCAAGCTTGAGGACAGGTACCCTACACCTAGGATAGATGATCTATTGGATCAGTTGTAGCAAGAGAAGTACTTCACTAAGCTAGAATTAAATTTTGGATATCACCAAGTTTGAGTCAAGAAAGAAGATACCTAGAAAACCATCTTCAAAATTAGGCAAGGTTTGTATGAGTGGTTAGTCATGCCATTAGGCCTATGTAATGCACCAACTTCATTTATGAGGTTAATGAATGATATATTGGGCCCTTTTATAGATTCATTTGTTAAATTGTCTATTTGGATGATATATTGCTATATAATGCTACCTGGGAGGAGCACATCTCTCATTTGACGTAGGTGTTGGAGACATTAAGAAACACTAGTTGCTAGAAAATCTCAAGAAGTGTGAGATTTCACAATAGTCTTCGATGTATCTAGGATATGTGATAAGTGGAGGAGAAATAAAGATAGATGCTGCTGATATGGAGGGCATCATGAAATGGTTGGTGCCTACTAATGTTTTCAAGGTTAGGAGTTTTGTTGGGGTACCATACTACCTAAGGAAATGCATATCCTTGTTTTTAGTGGTAGCAACATCACTCCAAGCCATTACAACACATGGCAAGAGTTTATAATGGGGAAAGGGTAAGCAGAGGGCCTTTGAGGAGTTAAATAAGAAGATTGGTTCAAAACCAGTTCTGACTTTATTGAACATACAACCACCCTTCGAAGTAGAGACAAACACAAGTAGGTATGTTATGGGAGTGGTTATGATGTGGCAAGGAAAGCGTATATGCTACAATTCTCAAGTATTTCATGGGGAAATTATTAAATACATTACCTATGAGAAGGATTTCTATGCCTTAGTGGAAGCTATGAAGAAGTGGAAGCATTATCTAATGGGAAAGAAGACAGTAATCCACATAGATCACTAACCAATAGAGTACTTGCAGGCCTAGAGTAAGCTCCAATAGACCACACATTACAAGTGGATGGGGTTTCTAGAACAATTTCATTTAGTGATCAGGTATAAAAAGGCAAGCCCGAAAAAGTTGGCCAACATGCTTTCAAGGCCAAGCACATCTAAAATCATAACTTTGGGAACTATGATGCACATGGAGGCACTCACTCATGATCCATACAAAGAGGCATATTTTGAGGATGACGACTTCAGGTAGGTGTTTTAGTAGTTGAAGAGTCATAGTCATGTGCATAATGTCAATAACACCATTGACTACCATCACCAAGATGGGTTACTCTACATGCTGGATAAGTTATGCGTTCCTAAATATGAATGATTGTAGCTAATTAGAGAGTCTCACACCTCTAGGGTTGGAGGGAACTTTGGTGTAGTGAAGATAATAGCCAACTTATAGAGCTATGTGTATTGGCCTAAGATGCAAGAACAAGTAGCTAGGTTCATAAGAGGATGTATTCTTTATTATACTAGTAAGCCTAGTAACAAGAAACATGGTCTATATCACCCCTTACCTTTGCCCACTCATCCTTGGGAAATAATTTCCATTGACTTTGTCAGAGGTTTACCAACAACTAGGAAGGGACATGTCTACCTATTCATGGTAGTTGATAGGCTCAACAAGATGTGAATTTTGATGCTCTGTAAAAATACCATAAGTAGGAAAGAAGAAACAAACATGCTCTTTGGATAAGTTTGGGTGCACTTTAGTATATATACTTGTTCTTGTTAAAATTGTTGATTTTAGACAGCCATAATTTCAAACCTAGAACTCATAATGAGACATGAGCATAGATGTTGGAAATATTATTCATAGGATATTATACTTGAAATATGAGAATTCAGATCATTTCATCAATTTTCTTTAGATGAAAATATGGTATATATACTTGTTCTTATTCCATAGATGAGAAAAAATAGATGATAAGGATAGGAGATATAACACATAGAGGATTTTTTCACTATTGTAGCCCATAGACCACAAGCCATACATCTTTGTACTCACAACCATCTTCTATTCAGATAAAGAGAGTAAGGTGGCCCCACCTTCTGGCTGGGTTTTCACATGCAATGGATCGTCGGGTCATATATTTTGTCAATCATGGTTTGTGAGTTTTTATTTCAATGTTCCTTATTTTCTACACAATTTTAATTTTCCTGCATACACAAGTAACCGTAATCTACATATCTAGAAATATAAAGAAAAATAAAACCCAGATATTGTAGACTTCAAATTTTAAATATAGTTCTATCAAATCCATTGTGATGAGATGTCTAGTGTAAAATCCATGGCAGTTTACGAATCAATCCCTATTCAATTTTATTCTATGAGTTCCTAAAGTTTGAATCCAATATTAATTACACCAGAGAGACAAGTGCAAAAAATGGGTAAAATTGTTGATTTTAGACAACCATAATTTTTCAACCTAAAACTCATAATGAGACATGGGCATAGATGTTGGAAATATTATTCATAGGATATTATACTTGTAATATGAGAATTCAGATTATTTCATCAATTTTCTTCATTGATTGAAATGAAGAAGGGCCTATAGCCTAATTAATAAAAATTTACACTATGCACAATTTCTAACAATAATGGTTTCTTGCACATTTATAGATTTATGGGTATAGAAAGGATATATAAAATTCAATATGAGGATAAAAAATATGGAGGATTCACATGCAGCTTATAACCATGAAGAGGAAGTCAAATATTTAAATATCAATTTGAGTAATGCAAAAAATGAGTCCAATGTGAATAGAAGCATAATGGAGCTAGTAAAGTTGGTTGGAAAATTCCAAGTGAATATAAAATCCTGATAAGATTTCAAGAAGAACATAATCAAATCCATACTCATATACTAAAGGGTTTGTAGAAATCAATAGGTGATCTAATGCAAGGAACGAAGAAGAGAATAAACCTCACGATTGAAGGGATGATCACAAAATACCAAGGAAGTCAAGAAGTGATTGTAGGAACTATCATTCACCTAGACATTAAATGAGAAGAGCCCATTCATTCTTATAGCTAGAGAGAATCACAACTTTGTGTCCTATTAAGAAGTGAAAGAGTTGGGATGAGTCAGATTATTTGCAAGGAGAGTGCAAGAATCTCAAACCACCATATTTTTATGGAAAGGATAGGAAGTGTGAAGATTTCAAAGTATGCCAAATTGTGACAACCCGAATTATTTTGCACTCATGTATGCAATTTAAATAGTTTGAGAAAAAAAAGTTGGTTGAGTATTGGGAATCGAATTCGAGAGACTAGGGAGGTTACTTTGTGGGATAATTTTAAATTGTTCGATGCTATAGAAAAATATGAATTGGTACATAACAATTCATAGGTTGGAAAGAAGGGAGAATGTGAATTTTCTTATCAATTGTCCTTTTATAACATTAGACAAGAAAATTGGGACCCGTCAGCTAGTATGGTGTTTTGGCCATCCACTGCAACCAATTAAACAAAAAATAACAACTTATGAACATCAAGGCATGTGTAATTCTCCTCATTGGCTAACAAGATTTTGTTGGCAAGAGTCACTGTTTGAAAGGACACAATTCCAACAACAAGTAAAATATTGACAGATAGTTGGGCGACAACATATAACCAAGGAAAAAGACTATTCACATTGGTCGGGATAACACATAGAAGGAGAAAAAAGAAGGCAGTGGTTCGATTTTCTAGTGGAGGGAAAAATGAAAAGAGATAAGTCGAATTACTACAAGAAAAGAACAAAGCAACAAGATTCGAGCTAGAAAAAGAAGATAGAAATTCTTTATATAATATTTACATAGTTTTGTTCTTAAAATCATATATAATATATACATAAATGACATTGAAATATTTTATTTAACATAATCATTAAAATATTTTATTTATGAAGTATATTGTTCACATTAAAATGTTATTTTCTTATTAATATATTTTTAAATACATAACCACTATTACTTAAATTTACATTGAAATATATATTTATACCTACATAAAATTTAGTTATTGTTATTAATATTATTTTAAATGCCATAATTAGTTTTATATGTCCCTTATCACCCTTCTTTTCATTATTGTTATTGAGGATCTTAGAATATTTCTCTGTAAGGCACATATGGATGGGTAATTGACGGGTTATTTATCACTAAATAAGTCAAGGTTACTCATCTAATTTTTGTTGATGATGTGTTAATTTTTGGTAAATTATTCATTCAGGAATGGAGACACATTTATGATATTATTGACCTCTTTGGATCGGTGTTTGGACTCGTTATGAATAATTCCACAGATCATATGATTTTTTCTTAGCGAGATGATGCACTAGTTTTCGATATTACTCAAAAATTTCGAGTTATATGCACTGCATTGGATGCGGGTTTTAAATATCTTTTTTATATGTGCAAACCTAATTGTTATGGAATTAAGGAATGGAGCTTGTTTATAGAGAAATTCCACCATAAACTATTATCATGAGCACACAAGTGGTTCTCCTTAGGAGGTAAGTTGACTCTGGTTCGAGCAATCCTTTAGAGCATCTCTATATACTGGCTACATCTTTTCACGTTGCCTAAGAAGATCATTAAGAGGATCTACTCCATCATCTCCAAATTTATTTGGGATGGTAAATCTGATAAGCACAAATATCATTTGGCCAGCTTTGCAGTTCTAACTGGGAGGAAAGAGGATGGCGGATGGGGAAAACTTGAACTCAAGCGTATGAGTAGGGCATTAGTTATGAAATTTTTCTGGCAAGCTCTAAATGGAGATGGTCTATGGCATAACATCATCAAGTCTGAATACCTCCAAAATAAATTGATGATATTATGGATAAAGGTTTGCGTACACAGCCTAGGTGACATTTCCTATGTTTGGTTTCGATCCAATTTGTGGATTTTCAGGGGATCACACCTTTCCGCTAGTTCTACTACAAAAAATACATAATCTAGGCATATATTATGTTAGTTGAATATTTGTACAGGACGTATTTTCCAATCCCTATTGGCTCATGGCTTCTGAAATGGGATTATATGGGGACCTTGTAGATAGATGGAATATCTACATTCAAGACCTTGCACATGTAGACATATTTCTCATTGAAAACGAGGATAAATATATATGGATCGACAATTTGGTGATGCATCAAATAATGGTACAAGAAGCATACTAGTCATTTTCCAACTATTCTATCTTCCTCCAACAAATGGTTTATGTAAATATGGAAGTGGAAGATTCCAACAAAGCTAAATATCTTTTCTTGGCTCATATGGAAAAACAGAATCCTGACACGGGACAATATATGTCATAAAGGAAATAGTGGGCATGGTTTTTGTTTACTCTATATGGAGGTGATGGAAGACTCAACTCATCTAATTCTTCGATGCTCCTTTGAAAAATCAATTTGGTTTGGTGTATTTAAGATGTTGCATTTATAGGCAAATTGGAACAACTCTTTTGTCATTGATCATATTCAAGACTGGATTCTGTAGCTCTACTCAATTTTGGAGATAGTTACTTCGAATAAAAATTCCTAAAAAAATTGTTAGGGAAAAGACTAAAATGGGCAAAGTGGAAAAGTATAGTTTTCCATAGATTTTATCTAGATAGGGTAATAATATTGTAAATCTCTTAAATGCGCGGAGCACGAAATGTAATAGGTCAAGTCAACAGGTTGTCCACCCAAAAATAATATAGAATAATAGGAAGTAAGTTGGTCTGCCTATGGTCCGTGGACCATGGGAATGTATAAATAGAGCGAGGCTCTAGGGGTAGAAGGTAGTTAAGTTTTTGGTTGGATCTTGATGATTATGGGTTTGTGAAAGCAATATTATCTACGTCTATAAGTCTGAGTCAAGGGTATTGATAGATAGATAAAGGCTCTGTAGTTGTGTGCACAGAGGCCCGGTAGAGTCCGCAGCTATGTGTGCAGACCCCTACCGCTGAGTGCGCAGGGAAGATTTGGTTGTATTGATGGAATATATTAATAAATATATGTTGTTTTCTAAAATATCATGGATCTATTGTATTTTGGTTTATGCATCTATTATATGAGTTTGTATCTTTAAAGAATTATGATTACACGCACTGGGTTTTATTGCTAAATGGTTGCTTAAAGACTGTAACTAGAAGATTAGATTTGTAATAATTTCCTTAAATACACCAGATCTAGGCAGAAGTCCAATAGTAGTATAGAGTGGCGCAAGTCCACAGAACAGTTTGCGGCCCCTCTAGACCACATCAAGACATCCCAAGGGTGCGGAAACCTAGTTCTAGCACCCTCCCCTACTACCTCAGGTGAGACCTTAGTCCACACTCCACGGGTTGTTTCCAAAAGCACTGGTAGCTGTGGGATTTGTTTGGCTAATCACTCTTCCGAACATGGGTCAAGGCCAAATAAGCCAACAAATGGTTATGTTGCTAGGGTCGGGATCTGCCTAAGGGGTGTTTGATGTCGGTAGTTTGGAACCCTACAAAAAAAGAGATTAAAGAGTGATTGGATTAGAAGTGGTACGAGTTCGTAGGTGACCTTAGCACACCTGCATGCAAATTAGAATTTTAGCATGGCGAACATGATTAAGTTACCTATGTTCAAGGGAGTAGGAAGTGAAGATCCAAAACAGTTTTGGTTCGTAGTAAGGGCAGTGTGGGAAGCGCATAGAGTTACGAATGATAATATTAAAAAGGCTACCCTGGTGAGTGCACTACAAGATCACGCACTGACTTGGTATATTAAGCACTCTAGTTATTACCCCAATGCCAGAATAACAAAGATCTGGGATGCGCTAAAAAATGAGTTTAGTCGGCCGAAATCAGAGATGCAGTTGATCATAAGATTCAAGGAGATCATGATGCTACCAAGAGAAACCCCTTAGGATCTAGACCAGAGACCGAAGAGTATGATCCGAGAGGCTAACATGAAACTAACGGATACGCAACATCACATGTGGTTTGTGGTGTCTTTAACACCACACCTGCAAATAGTGCTATCATAGCAGAAGATCTCGACCCAGGCAGAAGCATTAGAAATAGCAATGAGGTTGCATGAGACTCTAATACAGGATCCTAGGTTGGGATTTTAGCAGATCCATGTGCAAATACAAAATCTATGCTTGGAAATGCAGAGTCTGAAACAAGAGAAGGTGCCCAGGCTAGAAGTGCGCGAGGAGGTGTGGTGCGTAAGGTGTAAAGGCTAGGGCCACGATAAGAATCATTGTCCGATATTTACAAACTACTTAACAGCGGAGGCACCAATGCCATTGTGGCCAGAGGCACAAGTGGGGCCAACCACGGTGCCCTCGCTCTGGTGCACAATTTGTTAGGTGGGAGGAAAGCACAACACAGACAACTATCACCTACTGCAAAAGTTTACCTAGACCCCCCAACAGCTATTTTGCAAATTTTGCAAATCGGTAGGCCATGATGAACGAGACTACCATAGTTATGAATTATTGATGGATCAAACACCGGCCTACATGATGCAGATCAAGGCGCGAGGTTAGGATCCAGCCACGGTGATAACGCGTGGTGGGTTCCAGGGGCGAGGATGAGGACGGGGAGGAATGGGTCCAGGAGGGGTCCGTGGGCAGCTAATCTATTACAACTGCAGAGGACTAGGACACTATGCGTGAGATTGTACCAATTCGACCAGAATATCATGCCCCTATTACGATTAATTCGATCATGAAATGATAGATTGCCCCACACTGATAGCGCAGATTCATGAGAAAAGGGCAGCACAACCCACGGCGACATAGAACGTCCAAACAATGAGGTCTGAAACAACACGAAGAAAACCCCAACGTGAACATGATGCTTAGAAGTGGCATGGCCACAGGGGAGGATAAAGGGAAACTAACCAAGGAAGACGCAAGGGTTCGCAAGGAGACATGTCTGGAAGCTAGAAAGAGCTTCCAGAGGTCTCTACCCAAGGTAGTAGGGATAAACCCGAGACGGAAAGGGATCCCTCGATGCTAACTACCTTCTTAGAGACATGCATGAAATTGCTTTGCAATAATAGGGCTGTTAAAGGCTTACAAGAGTTGATAACTAGGTGCGCAGGATCAGGTGAACCGCATGTGGTCCGAAAATTGGAGAAACATGCTTCACGTACTGGATGGGAAATGCAATTAACGACATAGATTAACGACTATGAGATGGATCAGATCATTCTGAACTTAGGTTCAGATGCAAACAATAGACTTGGGAATGCATAGGCAAGCCCACACTGCAATGGTCTCCTATTCAATTGTGGATGGCGAACCAACAGAAGATCCTGCCCATGGGAAGACTGTAAGGAATTACCATAGATATAGAAGGTACAAGCACACAAACAGACTTCGAGGTAATAGAAATTGTGGATGAAAATAACCCTTACCCTGCATTGTTAGGGATAGATTGGGCCACAGATATGAATGGGGTCATTAATTTAAAGAAGCAGAAAATGATACTTGAGAAGAAGTCACTCCGTGTAGTCATTCCACTAGACCTGGCTAAAGGATCGCATTACATTGAACCTATGCGTGACAAAGGAAGTGACGATGAACTAGATTGTATCTACAATATTACTGCACACAATCAAGATTGGGTCAATTTAACTGCAGAAGGAAGAATATTGTGGGAGCGTGTAGAGTCTTGCACTGCAGATTCAGATGAGGAAGGTGAGTGGTGGCATAATCAACTGAATGGAGTAACAACGTTAAACTGCAATATGATGACTAGGTCACTGTATTGCATAAGAGATCGAGATTGCGAACTATTGATGTATGATGGGATGACCGCGGTGGATGAATTCCTGACCAAGTTTGAAAGCGTGGTACCAGTGCACCAACGATTCGATGCATTAAAATGGGCATTGCGCGCGACACCTGCACGTTGGTGGGGAACACATGAAGGAACCTTTGAAGACTGGCACGACTGCAGGTGGATGATGCAGATAAGGTTTGGTAAGTCAGAACTACGAATAACTGAAATGTATGATGAGCATGATGAATTGCGCATGCATCTTACCAGATGGACCCAGGCCTATGGAAAAGAGCCTCAACCGGAGTGGGTACACTTATTTTATCATACCCTGGATGTCATCCCAAGGAACTGGTACATCGAAACATAACTCTAGCATGGTACAGGCGAATGGGATATCTTGCGCGAAGGGTTTTATTGACGTTTTTTATTTAAGGACCAATGGATGGACACTATTGATGATGCATTGCAAGTTGTGAAGGCTTCCATTTTCAAGGTACCACTAGAACTAGAAGAAATAGTGCAGTCCAACTGGTCGCGTCACTTGAGCCAAGCCCTAGAATGTTACAATGTGTAGATAGAAGATGATATGATGACCACAAAAACATCAATATTCCAGAAATAGAGGGGAGTCGCGAGGTTCACAGACCAGCAATGGAGGACCTTGACATCATCGCACCACTGAAAACAAAACAAGTCAACATCGGTACGTAGGAGGAGTCGAAGTATGCAACGCTTGGGGACTATTAGGATGCTGCCATGGTGGAGAAGGTGATCGAGCTATTGCGAGAATATCAAGATTTATTCCCGGCCAAAATCACGGAGCTAAAAGGATCCTCGATGACCTAGGAATGATGAAGATAACTCTAAAGCTGGAAGTGAAGCCAGTCAAGTAGCGGCCTTATCGGTTGAATCCAAAATATAAAGCAAAGGTCCATGAAAAATTGGACAAAATGCTTGCAGCAGGAATAATTGAACCAGTGGAGGAATCTGACTGGGTAAGTCCTATGGTTGTACAGGAGAAGAAACAGAAGAGATAGATTCACATCTGTGTGGATCTCAAGAAGCTCAACGATGCATGTGTTAATGATCCATTCCCGATGCCATTTATAGACGAAGTACTATAAAATGTGGGTGGACAGGAAGCTTACTCATTCATAGAGATTTTCTTAGGGTACCACCAGGTCAAGATTGCACCGGAGGATAGGAGTAAAATGACGTTCGCAATCGAATGGGGTTGTTTTCAATACACTGTGATGCCCTTTGGACTGAAGAACGCACTGGCGATATTCTCGTGCGTCGTGGTAGCTGCGTTCAAGGAATTTATACACAATTTATTGGAAGTATATTTTGATGATTGGACTATATTTGGGATAGTTAAGAAACATATTGCAAGCTTATGATTAATGTTGGATACGTGCCAATGACACCAGATTGCGCTAAATCTAAAGAAGTGTACTTTCCTCATCCCCATTCGGGAACTTGCTCGGCCATGTGGTCTATAGGCAAGGCCTCATGGTAGACCCAGCAAAGATTGTTGTCATACTCAATCTGCAAGCACCGCAAAGTGTCAAGCAGTTGTGTGCCACACGAGAACACACTGGTTACTATCGAAAGTTCATCAAGAGCTACGCACAGATCACGAATCTGATGGAACAATTGTATAAAAAGGATGCTACTTATTGCTGAAATGAGGAATGTAACAAAAGTCTAGAAACACTCAAGGAAAAGATGGCATCAATGCCTATCTTGGTCTTTCCAAAATGGGACATCGAATTTCATGTGTATGTTGACGCGTCGTGTATCGCATTGGACACGGTACTCACACAAGAATTCGTGGAAGGAATTGATCACTCAATCGCATTCGTAAGTCGACGATTGTCCAAATATGAGAAGAACTACTCCACTACAGATCATGTGGGATTGGCGATGGTATACATGCTCCAGAAATACTGCCACTATCTGATCGGAGGACACTTTAAGATGTAAACTGATCACTCTGCGCTAAAATACCTAGTGAATAAGCTTATGTTCGGGGGGGGGGATTTTTAGATGGTTGTTATTATTTCAAGAATATGATTTTGAAGTCATCGTAAAGCCGGGACGTCTAAACGTAGGCCCATATCACCTGTCCCGAATTGAGAATGGTGAAGAACCCACAAACCTAGAGGAGGGGCTACCTGATGCACAACTCTTTACAGTGCGCGTCATGGATGGCCATTTTGAGGATATCATCCAATTCTTAACCATAGGAACCGCGCCACATGGGTATTCGGTTTAGCAGAAGAAAGAACTGGTGATACGCGCAACAAACTTTACTGTCATTGCAGGGCACCTCTACAAAATGGGCAACAATGAAATATTATGCCGATATGTACCAGAATTTGTGCAAGGGAAGATCCTTGCCGAAGCGCACAGGGGGGTTGTAGGAGGACATTATATAGGATGCGCCACAACACAGAAGATTCTTCATGTAGGACTATGGTGGCCAACTCTACATCAAGACTCAAAAGCATACTGTCGGGCCTGTGACGTATGTCAACGGACTGGGAAACCTTCGCGGAGGGACGAAATGATGCTCAAGCCACAGCTAACGCTGCAACCATTTGAGAAATAGGCAATCGATTTTGTGGGGCCTATCACACCTCCAGGAAAGATGGCGGCACGCTATATCATCACCATGATAGAGTACTTGACCCGATGGGCGAAAGTGCAACTGGTTAAGGACTGCACATCCACTACAGCAGTGAAATTTTTGTTCGAGAATGTGTTAACACGGTTTGGATGTCCAAAAATCCTAATGAGTGACCATGGAATGCACTTCCTGAATAAAACTATCAGTGCACTCACTGAGGAGTTCTAGATATATCATCAAAAAAGCACATTGTACCATCCGTAGGCAAATGGAATCATTGAAGCTTTCAACAAGATCTTGGAGATTGCATCGACAAAGGTATGTAATGCGTAGCGGAATGATTGGGATTTGCACATACCTGTTGTGCTATGGGCATATCGAACAATGTGCAAGAAGTTGACGGGCTAGAGGCCTTTCTGGTTACTCTATGGAAAGGAAGCCATCATGCCAATGGAGTACATTGTACCCAGTTTGTGAATAGCAGCAACAACAGGCATGACAGAGCGCACAGCTTTGGAAGAGAGGATCGTACAACTGGAAGAACTTGTGGAGGAATGGTTTCTGGCAGGATTCCATTAGTAGGTACAGAAGCAACGAGAAAAAGCTTGGCATGATCGCCATATCAAGATGCGCATGTTCAAAGAAAATGATATAGTATTACTCTACGATAGCAAGTTCAAGAAATTCCCTGGAAAACTATGAATGCATTGGTTGGGACCCTATGTAGTCTAAGAAGTCACAGATGGGGGTGCGGTCCAGCTTGCCAAGTTTAATGGAGAACCTTTCCTAGGCAGAGTAAATGGCAGTCACCTCAAGCTCTACACGGGAGGGCTGACCGCATGACTAACCACCTGAAGAACAGTCTCACCACTCTAGACAGTTGAAAGAGAGCGCGAGACATTAAAGCAGTTTGTGGGGAAGCTACACGAAAACCAGGGGGCTCGTAGAATGGGTATGTCACCAGAGTCACGGTTGCACAAAAGGGGTTGCGCTATTGTGTGGACATGCCAAGAGGTGACCATTGCTGACACTATTCATGACAAGATGTCTGAATTCTGGCAAAAGGGAGAGGGCGGTGGGAAATTAAGAGACATGGTACGAGCCAAATTTGGAATGATCTGCCGTAGGATCAATGTTACGACACCAGAAAAGGAGGGAATTGATGAATTTGAATTTCGAAACGCTTATAAATCATAGGGGCGCATCTGCCGAACGATCTGCAATTGTGAGGAAAGTAAGCCGGTGTGCCTTCCCATCGATATGGAACTATTCATTATTTACTCTCAAAGAGTAAACCTAAGGGTTGTGATATGCCCAATGGAGATGCCAGACTTTCTAGATAATATGGTGTCGACAGTCGCCAACACTACACAGGGTTTAGCACCAATGGTAGGGGATGTGCCATAAATTCTTAGACACGAAGCAGAATTGGTCCAAATGTCGTCGCTTAACCCGGGTTAGTCGACAAACCATAAAAGATAAGGGAAAGACTGTAAGTATGGAGACAAATGTTGGAATTGCAGTTAACAGTTCGTCTCTAATGCACCTTGAAGAGTGGGATCTCATGGATAGGAACAAGTGTCTTGCAAAATTGAAACACAAGCTGCAGCAGACACTGTGTACTGGAGACCAGATATGGAAACTTGTTGCATTGGCATGAAGAATTCCCGTAGGTGACACCCCAGCCTGAGCTAAAATCCTATGAGGGGGTGCTCTATGTTAGCTGAGTAGAGAAGAATGAGCATCATCGGTTGTGCAAAGTAGTCGAGGAAATGGAGCAGGAGATAGAAGAAGATTCGCGGGAGACAACGAGGGAGCAGCAAAACGAAGTGTGTCACTCACAGGGTTGGTGGACCATGAATCCTAGGCAACACGTATCGCCACACTGACGAGTGACTCAGGATGAGTCACGATGATTGTGTTGGGGGCCTGTTGGGTAGCAGAGGTCTCGCGTAATGGTTTTGGGGCTTTAGATAGGGCAATAATATTGTAAATATCTGAAATGCATGGAGCGCGAAATGTAATAGGCCAAGTCAAGGGGTTGTCCGCCCAAAAATAATATAGAATAATAGGAAGTAAGTTTGTTTGCCCATGGTTCATGGACCATGGGAATGTATAAATAGAGCGAGACTCTAGGGGTAGAAGGCAGTTAAGTTTTTGGTTGGATCTTGATGATTATGGGTTTGTGAAAGCAATATTCTCTGCGTCTGTAAGTCCAAGTCAAGGGTGTTGGTAGATAGATAGAGGCTCTGCAGCTATGTGCGCAGAGCCCCAGTAGAGCCCGAAGCTGTGTGCACTGACCCCTGCAGCTGAGTGCGCAGGGCAAATCTGGTTGTATTGATGGAAGATATTAATAAAGATAAGTTGTTTGCTGAAATATTGCAGATCTATTGTATTCTGGTTTGCGCCTCTGTTATATGAGTTTGTATCTTTAAAGAATATGATTGTGCACTCTGGGTTTTATTTTTAAATGGTTGCTTAAAGACTATAACTAGAAGATTAAATTTGTAATAATTTCCTTAAATACACCTGCATGGATGTATGCGGAAGCCCGATAGTAGTATAGAGTGACGCGAGGCCACATAACGGTTCGCGACCCCTCCAGACCACATCAAGACATCCCAAGGGTGTGGAAACCTGGTTCCAACACCGTCCTCTGCTACCTCGGGTGAGACCTCAGTCTGCGCTCCGTGGGTTGTTGCTGAAAGGGCCGGTAGCTGCGGGATTTGTTTGGCTAATCATTCTTCCGAACCTGGGTCAGGGCCCAATAAGCCAACATCTTCCATGACGCAGCAGAAAGCCAAACATTCTCTCGTACTTCAAATATTCCTATATCGTTTAGTTTGACCTACTTCATGGGTCATTGATCTCCCATTAATCTGATGTCTTGCAGGGTTTTGAAATGGCCACGCATTAAGAAATCAAAGGAAAGATTCGAATAAACTGGATAAATCTGCATTCAAAACTATTTCAAAAATCAAGCTAGCAACACCTTTTGAAAATTATTGGCAAAATTGCAAATATTTGAGAATTGAGTATTCCATACTAGTGATATGAGGGGAAAAGCTTATAGAGGTAGGGGTAGAAGTGGATAAATTATGGGACAATTTTTATAAGAAGGGTTATTTCAAGAGTAAAATATATTGTTAATTATTGAGTATTTCTTAACTAAAAATAAATGTGAATTGTCTATCATGACTAATCTTACCATTGGAATTTTTAGAGATAAGGTATTTTGTTAAGGATTACACAACTTCAATTCTAAGGTAGATCTATGTTTCAATCTCACTCTTTAGCTTTAGCCAAGCCATGGGGTCTTCACTAAAGGAGAAATACCATACCAAGTGCGTGCATTCATATTAGGGGATATGAAATGAGGGAAAAATGAATTAATATATTGAGCATATAATAGGGAGTAAAGGGTTTTTATATTAGGTATAAAAAATGGAGTCCAAAGTTAATGAAAAAATATAAAGGGGTATAAAAAAATGTTAATGAGTCTAGGGAGCTAAAAGATAGTGAAAATGAATTATTCTAGATATAAATTAGAGCTATAAATATTATTCATGCACATATAAAAGGGTAAAAAAATTGTTAATGAGTCTAGGTAACTAAAAGATAATGAAAATGAATTATGCTAGACATAAATTAGAGCTATAACTATTAATCATGCACTGAAGATGTGAATAAAGTGGTATGAAACTTATATTCTTGATAATATCTTGACAAAAAAAATGATAGTGGTTGTTATCTCTGCTACATGTGGCTGATCATCAGGAGCAGAAGTGAGCTTGATTTATGGTTTTGCTCAAGGGAGGCCTCGACTGGTCATTCTCACCTTCTCCATTCCCTCTTGCACTCTCCTTCCATCTCCATACCATATGCCCTTTTGATTTAAAAAAAAAACATACGAATTTCTCTTTTCTTAAGCCCCAGGCATTAGAAACTCTGAAACCCATGTAACCACGTGCCTTCCCAAAATCCTTAATCCATTGTTTCCCTGTCACATCAGTCAAAACCTGCACGATCAAACCCCTGTCGTCCAATCATATCCGTCGCGATCAGATGACATTCGCTCTCCCTGCACCCATAAACCAACCATGCGTTAACTCATGATCAAAGTAGTTTTCATCACATCCCGTCTGCCACACGTCGCGCGATGATTGTGATTGCGAGCCCTCGTACGATTATCACTCACCCACCAAAAGCGGTGTGATAAATACCGCCTTCCGCCGAAACCGCTTTCCCCACTAGTTAACCCCCCGTGCATATCCTTCGCCCGATAACCGTTGGATTTTATCACTCGAGATCCAACAGGTCACAATTGCCTTACCCTGTTTCCTCCCGATACTTCCCTCCAAGTGCTATCCGCTGTCCATCTGCGCGATCTGACGACCGATCTTCCTTCTTCATTCGTCCATACTGTCCACGTCCATAGCCATTTCATACTCCTGAAAGGACAAAGGTGGCTAGTGTTCAGGACTCTACGTAGTTACTCTTCAACCACCACATTCAAAAAACAGGATGGTCGAGAAGAAAAAGGACATGCCTCGAGTAGATCAGTGCATGTAGTAGTTATGGTACTTCTTCCATACTACACTCCACCTGCTTGAGAAGTACAACAAAGCAACAGAGAAGATCAAATTCGTTCACTGAAGTAGGCAGATAGCATTAGAGACTCCATCAGACAGTTAAAGCGGTTGGTGGTCAATTATGACCCCTCCACGCTTAGAACAACAGAATATCTTTGAAATGAAACTCTATACATACCCAGAAATAAGATGTAATCAGGGTTGATGGTTGTTGTTTTGATGTAAGGTTCAACTTCTGGAGACTGTAACTGCTTTGGTACTTGCAGTGTCTCGTCTTCATTTTTAGCTAATACAAGCTTCTTTTGCCGTTAATTGCTCACTTTCACTTCCACTTTGTTCTAGGCTATGCTTGTTATATAGTTTTCTTGAACTCTTGATGTTTAGCATTAGAGGAGCTGTCATCCTACCTCTGTGTTAAAATCTTGTATGTATCATTGAATGTGTTATTTAGGTTTCTATTTACCTAGTGACAGAGAGTTGTCATCCTGTCTGTGCATTAGGAAATAGATTTGCAGACCTCTTTACTAGTTGCAGCTGGTCATCACATGGTCTTGTGCATCTGCTAGTGTGGTCAGTATTCTCCATATTCACCCAATCCCTAAACTGTGAGTAATTGGTGGTTTAATGCCTTGTAGTCTGGGGGTGTTCACGAATGTTTGGAATTAAGCAAAGTAGGAGTGGTTGTCTGGCTTGAACAAGCATCATTCTTCCATTCATCCATTTCCAACATCATGTCGAGTTTGTAATGTTCCTGAGCATCTCCGAGATACAACCTAGGAGAGCTTCTTGGGGTGACAACATTGATTGGCGCCATTGTCGGAGAGAGAAGATTGAAGCTCAGCTTCCCTGGGAGAATGACACAATTCCAGCTTTGATGATAGACAAAGTTTGGACACATTTTTTGTTGTAATCATCTATCTGGCGACTCTATTGGAGGACCAACCTTTGGCGACTCCACATTACAGTTTTGGCTCAGTTTGTGAGGCATACCCAGAGAAATCCTCAGAAATCACCAGTTGACCCAGTGCCTAACCCTGAGAAGATTGTTAAGTAGAAGAAAACATCGCAGAAAGGAGCATCAAGATCAGGTAAGCCTAAAAAATCTTATGTATCTCTGCAAGAGAAGTTTATAGTTGAGAATACACAGTTTGAAGATCTAGAGCCTAGCATTGTTAGTGAAGAACTACCCTTAGAGATTCATAAAGCTCCTTATTCTTTTAGTTCCCCTTTGGATCTCAATCCAAAGGAAATCTCCCATACAATCTGTCATATTCCCTTGTCTCTGTCATCTATTTCATTGTTCCCCACCATTCAATCTACCAGTATCCTTCCGCCTACCCCAGTCATGGCAGGCCAGCAAGCACCCACTAAGATGGAAAGAATCATAGCTGCTAGGTACGGACCTTTGGTCTTGCCTGTTCCTTTGAATGCCATGCCTGCAGGAAAGTACCAGAAATACATGCCTAAGTTCACTGGTACAAATGGGGTAACAGCTGAAGAACACCTTGAATCCTTTTACAGTTATGCTGATAACCTAGATATCAGTGAAGATGATGTGTGGATGAGAGTTTTTGTCTAGAGCCTCAATGGAGAAGCTAGAAAATGGTTCAGAGAACTGGCAACTAGATATATAGCAAATATTGAAGCCTTAGATGATGCATTTTTGAAACACTGGGGAGATAAAAAAGACTTGCTATATTACCATACTGATTTTGGTAACTTGAAGAGGGAAAATGGGGAATCATTGCTTGATTTTAATAAAAGATTCAATCATATGTATAGTAAGATACCAGCCGAGGTAAAGCCAACCCCCACCTCTGCCAAAGTTACTTATGCCAATGCTTTTGACTCTAATTTCTGCCTGTTGTTGAGAGAAAGAAGATGTGCCACTCTAGTTTATATGCAAGATGAAACCCTAGAAGTATAATCTAATATTATGGCTGCTGAAAAGCTTAAAAGCCATGCTAACAGAAGGAGGCAGAGAAGTGAGGCTTCTTCTTCCTCTGCTTCATCTTCAGAGACTAAATTAGACAAAATGACCAGAATGATAGAGTCATTGGCTGCTGAGATTTATAAGTTGACGGTTAAGCATAACTTTGTGAAGGCAAGACTTTAGAACACATTTGCTCCAAGAAACTCGAACCCATTTAGAAGAACAAATGAACAATTGCAAATCATTCAAAGGGGTAAAGAAGAAAATGAAGAACAAAAGGTGGAGGCTCCTTTTCAAAATGTCGTCATGAAGGAGGAATAGTTTGAAGAAGAGGATGAAATTCATTGCATCGAAGATAAAGGCAATGTTGCCTTTTTTACATTGGCTGCATATGAAGAAGTATTGCTGCAGGACCAAACTAGTCAAGAATGAGACAGAGAGGCTATTCTCCAGATTGGTGAACAACAAAGATATAATATGAGGTCAAAAGTAAACAATGCCAAGGAGACTCCTGCCTAAAAAGTTGTTGTCCCCACAGAGAAACAAAACACCAGACAGAAGAGACCAGCAACTGATCCAGTCATCCTCAAAGTGCCAGCTCAAGAGGTAAGAGGTCTTGACAAGTCCCCTTCCCCTTTCAGCTTTGAATTAGAAGTCCAGAAGTTAAAAATATATGTACCTCTGTTAGAACTTGTAAAGAGTGAAGTGCTTAGAAAGCCTATCCTTGAAGCTCTTGAGCTAAAAGCCACATGAACCTCCATTGACTGTGTCAATTTGCAATATGATAAACCTGTAGTTGTGATGAGCCCAATGATTGAACCTACTAATGATAATTCTCCATCATTCTATGTTTCCTTGACTATTCATGATAAAATCCTCCACAGTTTCCTGCTAGACACAGGGGCTACCCACAATCTGATGCCAAAAGCTGTCATGGAAGAGTTAGGCCTTGATATCACCAGATCATATCATGATTTATTCTCCTTATATTCAAGAAAAGTAAAATGTTTGGGATTGATTAAATATTTAGCCATTACCCTAACTTAGCTACCCATGAAGAGCATGGTGATGGACATTGTGGTAGTAGATGTCCCTCCTAAGTTTGGCATACTGATGTCCAGGGGGCGGATTAAGAGACTAAGTAGGACACTACAGAATGACTTATCTTATGCCACTGTCCCAGTCTTTGGAGGAGAAAGAAAGAGATTATACAGAGAAGCACAGTTGGCATACATCATCAGTGATGAAAAGAACCCTTCTAATCATCCCATATATGTTGTGGACACTGATTTTGGAGCATGTAACCTCCAAATAGAAGAATCCCAGAAGGCCTCAATGCAACTCAGGAAACAAATAGTTCAGGCCGAGGAAGAGTAAGAAAGTCAGGTTTGGGAGATGTTCCTTAATGGAGCATGTTCCAGGGAGATTGCAGGAGTAGGGGTGGTGCTGATATCCCCAAAACAAGAAAGAACACAGCTGTCTTTTAAGTTGCCCTTCCAAGTCACCAACAATATAGCAGAGTATGAGGCTCTGATATTGGGTCTTAACGCAACAAAAGACAGAGGAATCAGAAGCATAAAGGTGTTTGGAGATGTTGATCTTATCATTCAACAAGTAAACAAAACATTTCAAGCAAA
Organism: Pinus taeda; assembly: GCA_000404065.3. NCBI lineage: Eukaryota > Viridiplantae > Streptophyta > Pinopsida > Pinales > Pinaceae > Pinus > Pinus taeda. The sequence goes on from APFE031040115.1 coordinate 25,968, forward strand.
GCACCCAAGGCTGAAAGCATACAGAGATGAGGTATGGAGACTCAAAGATTCTTTTGACAATTTTTGTATCTCATACATCCCTAGAGCCAAAAATCAGCTTGCTGATTCCTTTGCTGTGTCTGCTAGCATGTTTATCCCTCCCCTACCTCCCAGACTACTTTACGAAGTCCAAATGAAATATAAACCATCCTTTCTTGATAATGTCCAGCATTGGAAAGTTTTTGAAGATGATGATGAAGTGAATAGGTTCCTGCAAGTCATGGATGAGTTCTCTAAAATGCAAATTGACCAAGACAATGAAGCCTTGGAAGAAAATCCCCAATCCCAGCTTAGAAACAAAATTGGTAAAGATAGCATTATCCAACTGCCCAACACTCATACCTAAGGGTTTAGTTCCTTTAGAAAAGTTGTTCGATCAGAACGATGTGCCTTATAAGGTTGCCCAAAAAGAAGACCAATCTAAACTCTGTAAGAATAATATAGGGAGTCTAGATCATCCAAGATATATAAACCTGTCTACCCATTTGTCTACTATCCAATGTGTTGAATACTGCAATTTAATGAAACAATTTACTGATATCTTTGCCTAGGAATATAGTGACCTGAAAAAATATGACAAGAATATCATCCAACATAAAATCCCTTTAGAGAAAGACACCATCCCTTTCAAGCAGAAGCTGAGGCCAATAAACCCTTTGCTCCTTCCTTTGATTGAAAAAAGAAATCAAGAAGTTACCGGCTGCCAAAATCATAGTCCCCCTCAGATATTCGAAATGGGTAGCTAATTTGGTTGTGGTGAGGAAGAAAATGGAGAAATTAGACTTTGTGTTGATTTCAGAAACTTAAACAAATGCTCTAAGAAAGATAACTACCCTCTACCCAAGATGGAGCATTTGCTACAAAAAGTCTCAAGAGCCAAACTAATGTCCTTCCTGGATGGATTTTCAGGGTATAATCAGATTGTTGTGCATCCAGATGATCAAGAAAAGACTGCATTCATGTTAAAATTGGCAACCAGGGAAAACTTCATGTGGGTCATCTTATTCATGGCTGATAATATTTTTATTAAATTCCTCTCATCAAGAGGTGTAGGATTGATATAAAGATCATCTGATTCCGATAAGTATTCATGGAGATATGAATTTATTTTGATTATGGAATTATTATCAAGCTGACCTACAACTCATGTAGGCTCAGAAGCCCAACATTCGCATCTATTCACCCACCAACGTTGTGTATAACTATAAGAGGAATTTTCCTCATTTGGACTCACTCATCTCATCACATCTCTCTCTCCCTACTGCGCAGATATGAGTCTCTTCTCTACTGCACTGAAATGGGTCTCTCTCTCTCACACATGTGAAGCCGGAAGCTGCTAAATTTGAAGCTGCAACTGTAGAAGTAAAGATTGACTTGCATGGCCTAGAATATCTCCTCTTTGGAAATGTTTTGTAGGTTCATCTGAACCTCCTCTGAAAGCTGCAACTTCTGGTGGTGGAATGAAGTCAATTCGATGAGCGGTTTGCAACATATTGACTGCCCTAGTTTGAAGCCAGAAACTGCTGAAACTGAAGTTGCAATTGCAGAAGTAAATATTGACTTGCGTGGTCTAGAAGATCTCCTCTTTGGAACTATGCTGTAGGTTCATCTGAACCTCCTCTGAAATCTGCAACTTCTGGTGGTGGAATGAAGTCAATCCGATGAACGGTTTGCAAGATATCGACTGCCCTTGTTTGAAGCCGGAAACTGCTGAAACTGAAGCTGCAACTGCAGAAGTAAAGATTGACCTACGTGGCCTAGAAGATCTCCTCATATGAACTGCACTTTAGGTTCATCTGAACCTCCTCTGAAAGCTGAAATTTTTGGTGGTGGAACAAAGTCAATCCGACGGTCGGTTTGTGAGATATTGTCTGTCCTAGTTTGATAATGAAGCCACTAATGCTGATGCTGCTGATCTAGGGTTTGCTACTGCTGATATGAATCAGATTCATTTTACTATTTCTCTCTGCTGAATTATTGAAGATAAAATAAGATTTGATCAAAGGGTTTCCCCACACATTGTG
>APFE031040115.1:28390-38696 GCA_000404065.3 Pinus taeda
GTGAGAGGCAATATTGTTGAGCCTCCATCAAATGCATCCGCTGCTGCCTGGAACAAATGGAAAAATGGAGAAGTCAAATAATAGGAAGGACTCTCACCGAGACGATGATCAAAATCCCTCTGATGGAAAATCAAAGGAATGACAAATTCAACAGTAAAGGTAAGAGGAGAGCTAGGGATCAAGGAATAGGACAACCATTCAAGAAGGCTAGAAAGTCCAGGATGTATTAAATGCACCTGACCTCGAAAAGAACCTAGTGTCCATCTTGGGAACGGAAGACAAAGGCTACAAGGTAACCTTCAGCGATGGCAAGGTATGTATATGGAAAAATAATGTTAAAGATTCCTTTACTCTTATGTTTAGTGTTGATTCATTATATTAGGTCGATGGAAGTCTGCTTGGTGTCATGTCCTATGACACATCTCTTTAGTCCAAACTTTAGCATCGGAGGTTTGCCCACCTTCATTACAAATCTCTACCCGATGTAAGACAGATGATAACAGGGATGCCCAACTTCCAAGTAGAGAAAGAAGGTGTATGTCTGAGATGTGCTGAAGGAAAGCTCAAAAGGGGACCATTGCCCTCAAGCCAAAGCAAGACCTCCGATATATTACAGTTGGTTCACTCAGGCATACCTGAGGTTGGAATTAAGAGGGAGACTACTACACCACATACTCTTGAGCAGAATGGTGTGGTGGAAAGGAAAAACCACACGATTGTGGAATCTGACCGGGCCATGCTACATGATTAAATACTTCCGAAGTTTCTATGGGTTGAAAGTATAATCACCGCCGTATATGTACAAAATCGATGCCCTCATCAAGCATTGGGTTCCAAGACTCCTGGAGAAAAGTTCACTGCAAGGTGAACAATCTTCCGACTTTGAGGAGCTCTCAAGAAGCCGACACCAGGGAACCGAAAGTAAAGGATAATGAATCAATGCCTGATGTAGAAGAACCCATGGATCTAATAGATTCTCATCCACATGAGCCTTCCTCTTCTAGGAAGAGGCCTTCATGGCTTAGGGGGATACTTGATGATGCTGAAGGATATATTGCACCCTGAGGAACCTTTCGTCAAAGTAAGAAACCTAACAGGTATCAGGGATACCTGACCATCATGAGCACGATCATACAAAATGAGCCTTCATCATTCTCAGATGCCGTCAAGCATCAAGTATGGAAGGATGCTATGACCAAAGAATATGAGTCTATTATGGAGAATGATGTCTGGGAAGTAGTTCCTAGACCCCAGGACAAGACAATTGTCACTTATAAATGGCTTTACAAGATAAAGCATGCAGTAAATGAAAGTACGGAAAAGTATAAGGCTCGTTTTGTTGCTCGTGGTTTATTCCAAAACGAAGGTATAGACTATGATGTGATATTTGCACTTGTTGTTAGATATACAACCATCTGCTCGATCATAGCTCTTGTCACTTCACAAGGATGGAACCTACATCAGATGGATGTCGAGACTTTGTTCTTACACGGCTCGATCAAATAAGAGGTCTACCTGGAGCAACCTGAAGGATTTGAGATTTATGATTGAAAATCTCATGTATGCAGGTTGAAGAAGGCTCTCTATGGGCTGAAGCAAGCACCCCGAGCATGGTATGAGAGGATCAATAGCTACTTGATGAAGTTGGGACTCATTAGGAGTGAAGCCGATCCTAACCTTTACTTTAAGGTTGAAGATGACAAGCCTCTCATACTGCTGTTGTATGTGGATGACCTCTTTCTACAGGTGCAAACCCTCTCATTTACAAATGTAAGAGGGAGTTGGCTTCTAAATTTGAAATGAAGGACCAAGGACTTGAAGTGTGGTAGAAGCCGGGGGAAATTTTCCTACCTCAAGGAAAATATGTGGTAAAGATATTGGAAATATTCGGTATGATGGACTGCAATCCTCTGACTACCTCGAGGATATTAACTTTTAGAAGTTATATAGTAGTGATGTCAGACTAGACTTGGGAAATTCCTCTGAGTTTTAAAAACTCATTTGCATTGATGTTCTTGGCGAACCTCTGTTCGAACATATGTTTTGTAGTTAGCACTGAGAGCTCAGATTTGGTTGAGCCTCACTGCATTGATGCCAGGAATCTTCTGAGATGTCTTTAGGACACAATCTCTCATGGATTAAGATACACTATCGGAGATGTGAGACCACTTGGATATACTGATGAAAATTGGGCAGGAAGTGTAGTGGACCGTAAGAGCACTTTCGGGTGCTGTTTCACCTTGGGATCTGCTTTGGTATCCTGGATGAGCAGGAAGCAGAACTCGGTGGTTTTTTAGCACAGCCGAAGCAGGATATATTGTTGCTAGCATGACCTCATGTGAGGCAATCTGGTTGTGAAATCTCTTCACTGAGCTGTTTGGATTTACATTGGATACCACTGTGATTCTCTGTAACAACTAGAGGTGGGATTCAATTACTAAGGAAGCTTGTATTCATCGATTGCTCCAGCAGATAGACATCATCTGGGATATGGTAAGTCAATGAGCAAGGAGGCTCCATCACATTAAGATGATGTACAGGTCGATACACCTTGTCAAAGCCCCAAGGAAAGATCTAATCTGTGATTTTCCCAAACGACGTGGAGTCGGAAAGAAACCCTTGTACAAGGGTCCTGCATGTTGCATACATTGAGCTCTGGGAGCTCTGAGGGCTTGCAGTTCTTCTTGGAACAACATACGACCACAGGGTGACTCACCCTCCCTTGGTGGTGCACACTAGAACAAGATGATTCGCTCTCTTATGGGACAAGATGATTCGCTCTCTTGTGGAACATGATGATTCGCTCTCCTGTGTGGCAGGATGATTAGTTCTCCTGTGAGGCCTGGATTGATGTGTTCTCCATGGCGATTGTAGCAGGATTGATGTGTTCTCCTGTGAGGCCTGGATTTATGTTTTCTCCATGGCGGCCTGGATTGATGTGTTCTCCATGGCGATTGTAGCAGGATTGATGTGTTCTCCTATGAGGACATGATTGATTAGTTCTCCTGTTGAGGCATCCTACGCATGCAGTCTGGGACTCATGGGAAGTACCTCTCATCTAATCAATGAGCAGGGAAATGAAGTTAGGGACCATAGTAGTACCGATGGATGCATTGTTGTATCTACCATACTCCCTATGCTAGGATGACCTCCATTGATCTGGGATGAATGATACTGGTCTGGGACTAGTGGTAGGAGTTGTACCATACTATGACGCTGACTTCGGGTTGGTTGAGACTAGTCTGGGACCAGTGGTACATACTCCGAGACTAACTTTGTGTCAGTGCAGTACTGGTCTTGGACCAGTGAGGGTGGTACATACTATGACGCTGACTTCGGGTCGGTTGAGACTAGTCTGGGACCAGTGGTACACTCTCAGAAACTGCGATACTGGTCTGGGACCAGTGGTAGGAGTGGTACTTACTATGAAGCTGACTTCGGGTCAGCTGAGACTCGTCTGGGACCAGTGGTACACACTCTAATTGATGCAGGATTGATTTATTCTCCTGTGAGGATAGGATTGATTAGTTCTCCTGTCGAGGCATCCTACCCATGCAATTTGGGACTCATGGGAAGTACCTCTCATCTGATCAACGAGTAGGGAAATGAAGTTAGGGACCATAGTAGTATCGATGGACACATCGTTGCATCTACCATACTCCCTACGCTAGGATGACCTCCATTGATCTGGGATCAATGATACTGGTATGGGACCAGTGGTAGGAGTTGTACCATACTATGACGTTGACTTCGGGTCGGTAGAGACTAGTCTGGGACCAGTGGTACATACTCCGAGACTGACTTTGTGTCAGTGCAGTACTGGTATGGGACCAGTGAGAGTGGTACATACTATGACGCTGACTTCGTTTCGGTTAAGACTGGTCTGGAACCAATGGTACACTCTCTGAGACTGCGATACTGGTCTGGGACCAGTGGTAGGAGTGGTACTTACTATGAAGCTGACTTCGGGTCGGCTGAGACTGGTCTGGGACCAGTGATATGTACTCTGAGATTGACTTTGAGTTAGTGGAGGATGATACTGGTTTAGGACCAGTGGAGTTGTACTCACTATGACGCCGACTTCGGGTTGGTTGAGACTGGTCTAGGACCAGTGGTACATACTCTGAGACTGACTTTGAGTCAGTATGATACATCCTCGATCATTTCTTCTTCTTCATAATTCGGACAAAAGCAGAGCAGAACAGAACAATGCAAGAGCAGAGCAAAATAAAGCAAAACAATACGGATCAGTACAAGGCAGAACAAGTCAAAGCAGATTAGGCAGAATTGAGTAGAGCAGGGCAAGGGTCAGGCTATACAGGGTAGTGCATTTGATGGATGAATAGTAACGACCGATAGAAAGATTGCAGATGAAGTTCTCCATGGTTGAGAGGGAGTGTTAAAATTGGAAACCAGGGAAAAACTTGATGTGGGTCATCTTATTCATGGCTGATAAAATTTTTATTAGATTCCTCTCATCGAGAGGTTTAGGATTGATATAAACATCATCCAATTCCGATAAGTATTCATGGAGATATGAATTTATTTTTATTATGGAATTATTATCAAGCCGACCTACAACTCATGTAGGCTCAGAAGCCCAACAGTCGCATCTATTCACCCACCAACGTTGTGTATAAATATAAGAGGAATTTTCCTCATTTGGACTCACTCATCTCATCACATCTCTCTCTCTCTACTACGCAGATATGAGTCTCTTCTCTACTGCACTGAAATGGGTCTCTCTCTCACACATGTGAAGCCGGAAGCTTCTGAATTTGAAGCTGCAACTGCAGAAGTAAAGATTGACTTGCGTGGCATAGAAGATCTCCTCTTTAGAACTGCGTTGTAGGTTCATCTGAACCTCCTCTAAAAGCCGCAACGTCTGGTGGTGGAATGAAGTCAATTCGAAGAACGGTTTGCAAGATATCGACTACCCTAGTTTGAAGCCGGAAACTGCTGAAACTGAAGCTATAACTGCAGAAGTAAAGATTGAATTGCGAGGCCTAGAAGATCTCCTCTTGGGAACTGCGCTATAGGCTCATCTCAACCTCCTCTCAAAGCTGCAACTTTTTGTGGTGGAATGAAGTCAATCTGATGAACGGTTTGTAAGATATCAACTGCCCTAGTTTGAAGCTGGAAACTGCTGAAACTGAAGCTGCAACTGCAGAAGTAAAGATTGACCTGCATGGCCTAGAATATCTCCTCATCTAAACTGTGTTTTAGGCTCATCTGAACCTCCTCCGAAAGCCGAAACTTTTGGTGGTGTAATGAAGTCAATCCGACGGTCGGTTTGTGAGATATTGTCTGCCCTAGTTTGATAATAAAGCCACTAATGTTGATGCTGCTAATCTAGGGTTTGCTACTGCTCATATGAATCAAATTCATTTTACTATTTCTCTCTGCTGAATTATTGAAGATAAAATAAGATTTGATCAAAGGGTTTCCCCACACATTATGGGGTTTTTCCCTGGCTAGCCGCCACATCTTGTGTCTCTTGTCTTGGCTTGTTTTCTGTCGATCGTTTAATGTTCTATCTGCACTTTACTTTATATATATTTGATTGCTAATCTGTGGAATATAATAAGGAAAAGGAGTAAACTGTTATAAGCATAGAACATACCATAACTTAACACCACACTCTTTACAATACTAAAGTTCTTGTAAGCCTCAGTCTTTGAATCCTTCCACTAGTGATCAAATATTCTCTTACAAAGTGGTCTTAGGGTGTCAAAGTCAAATTTTGTCATTTCAGTGAGTCTTCAAGTAAAATTTGATCTCTAGGTATTAGGTCTAGGGTTTGTTTTCACTCCTTTCAGAGTTGCCCAATTGTCAGTCCATATCACCATTCATCTAAGTGTACCATAATTCAGAGAGTTTTCATTATCATTTTAGGTTCCAATGGGTCATTTTACACCTTGTTCGTACTTTGGTTGTACTTGGGTAAGGCGCATTTCCCTCTCCTAGCGTTTTGAAGGTAATTTCTCTTGGATGGTCAAAGCATCAACAAAAATTTTATCCTGATATTCATACAGCTTCCACTATCCTTAGTGTACCTTATTAAACACTTCCCATCACTGATATCCCTCAAATTCCTCATTTTTCCACAAACCCTAGTTTCTTGCTACAATTTGACAATTTTCTAGCCTAGGCCTATGTTTAGCCCTTTTGGACCCCTTCCCCTCACTAAATCTTCTAAATTCCAATTTTCCGTATTTCCTAACATCCCTCTTTACTTCCCAAAATTTCATCAAGAATTTAGAAGCCCCATTATCCTCTTCATTTCCTTTCATTTCGACAAATCCCTTGTTCCATACATCGGAGTAGGTTTTACTCAAATGATGTTTCTGAGAAATAAAAGATGAATTTGGAGAAAGTGAAAGATTTTTTTTTCCAAAATAGGCCAAGGAATAAAACCCTCCTTCACTTTTTACGTAGGTTTCATGGTTTTAGAGAAATGTGAAAAATATAGTTGCCTCAGGAGAATTGTTGCACCTTTAGAGTGACCTTGGGAAAATCAAGATTTCTCCTAGCTTGGTTGGCCGAATGACCTACTTGATGAGTGAAATGATAACTAGACACAAATAGATTTCGAATGAGCTATTATGAGCTCAATTTGGAGTTGAGGAAGATATTCAAAGGTTCACTGCAGCAGCACTTTGCCTTTAGACAATTTCATTTTGCACATTTTGGCCAGTCTTGGAAGATTTGAAATTTGATAGGGCAAATGAACTCCAAATTGAAAAATTCAAGTTGTGTTGGAAATTAGACTCAATAATATTTCCAACGAGCTATCGTTCACCCAATTGTGACAGAAGGAAGGCCTCCAAAACGTAATCTGAAAATGACACTACACACAGAATCAATGGCACCATGCACAGGCTTTTCCAATAGGTGCGTAGCGCCTCCGGTGCTCGCTTTTGATAGGGACCTCCATTTGAAGAAAAATTGGAATTTTTTCATTCCTTATGAAAAGTTATGCATGCTCAGAAATTGTTAGGAAATTTTGACAAGTTTTGGACCTCCAAAAGGGCCAAAAACACCCCAAAAATGCCCTCTCTGTCACTTTTTGGCCACACAGGAAGCAGTCTTGGGAGATTGCCATTTTAAAGGGGAAACTGGACTCCAAATAAAAAATTTCAAGTTTTTCCAGAAATTAGACTCACAGGGTTTTCCAACAAGCTATCCTGCACCTTGGAGAAAGTGCTACGCACAAGAAAAATGGCGCTACAAACAAGATGAAAAAGTGTCAATTTTGCTCAAAAACTTTGTTTTTCGCCTAGTTTTCTTCTAGTTTGACTTTTTCTCTCTTATGGTAAAATTCGTGATGTGACATGATGTAAATTAATGTACTATGATGTAAAAATGATAAAAATTGACTTGATAAGGTAGATACATCAGTGGTAGGTGGTTTAGAGTTGAATGAATCAGTTTCCTAGGTTTTAGAGGCAAGTTGTTCCAATGCCTATTTTTGTGTTCCTAGTTTAGATATGGTTGAAACCACCCCTCTTCTCATGGATTTGACCACTGATGGATAGCAAAGGTGATTTGTAGGTCTATATCATGTGTTTTTTCAATCATTTGCAAAGGTTGGACTCTTGTGGATGTATTGAACATTATTGTACATAATTTTTGTGGTTTGGCAAGAAAATAAACTACGGCTTTGTAGCATTTTGTGGGATTCTTGTGGTAATGTGAGTTAGCATAGTTTCCTTCTTAGTTATTTAGTGATATTATGTTTATGTGTGCCATTATCTCTCTTATTATGCATAACTAAATGAATCAAGTGTAAAAGGTAGAATTCATTGATGTTTCAGTGCTCTGCCTTAGGGTTTATTTGGTTTTACATGTTTTCTACTATTTGAAGAGGACTCATGACTTATGCATGCCCTCTATACCTCCTCACCAGTCTTTAGACTCACCATTACACTCATTTCAAAGTGCTAAAACACTTGCCTACCTCGCCCCACAGAAATCTCTGCAAATCTGTGTTCATTTCCCAGACCCAAAACTGCTTTCCTCACCTGATCCAGCAACCAACCTTTAAATTCAAACAAATTGCTTTGAGTAAGAATACCTAGCCTAAAATTGGTTTTTATACTAGTCATCTCAAGCCTTCCTTGATAATTTTTCATTAAGATCGACAAGGAGAGAGCCCTCTCCCGACTTGGTAGGGCTAGCTACCAGGTTAAGCGTGGTTTGATGTTACCCTAGACTTGCCTTTCTCAGCCTCGGGTAGATTTAGGCCCTCACATAGTGATGACCATATTGGGGAAGAAAAATTTGTTTGCTTGTTAATTTTCTTTGATTTATAAACTACAGACGGAGCCTGAAGTTAGCCAGGTAGCCTTTGAACTGCTCTTGCTTTGCGAGTGCATAAGTAGATGAATGCTGCTTCAGTCAATCTCCGGTTTAGTTTATGAACTGAATATATGATTGTTGAAGGTGGACAACGATCAGACATCGGAAAGGCTGAAATCATTCACCTGGCGAGTCCAAATCAATTTCAAGATCAGATCCAAGGACTCCACTAGAGGATGAACCTGACCAGTAGAAACATGAAAGGACAATATGAAAAGATCAGGTATTCAAGTTGGAATTTCATCCAAGACATTATGTTCTTTGTTATAAATTATTTCTTCTCTTTTCCCGAGAATATCAAGAAGGCTTTACGAAGTATACTTTGTTTGAGAAAAGATCCAAGACCTGCAGTTGATTCTTTCCCTTTGAAGATTGTAAATACCAAAGATTTGCATGCCTTTGAACTTGATCAAGACCCTTTTTCTGAAGCTTGTGATGACCGTCTTCAACTGATGAGCCTCAAGAGACCAAGACTGATTCTACACCTTTTGTACATACCTCTATACCTTGTAAAATTCCAGATCGATATAAGCCTCTGATTTTACCTCCTATATACCATGCTTTCTCTAAAAATCATGACCTATATCTACCAAGATTTAATGGTGACTGTAACAATATCACTTCTGACATACATGTATTGAATTTTGAGTATTTTCTCGAACTTTTTGAAGTTGATGAGGAAGATGTCAATATTATACTTTTTGCTCTTTCTTTGCAAGGCAAAGTCAAGAGTTGGTTCAAAACCCTGCTTGATGCAAGCATCTCAGATTTCCAACAGTTCGTCAAAATTTTCCTCGATAGGTGGATGATCATAAAAAACCCTTTCTTGATTATAGAAGAGTATAACCAACTAAAAAGACTACCAGGGGATACAGTACAACAATTTTTTTCCAGATTTAACCAAATCTACTTTTCAATGCCGGTTAATATAAGACCTCCTCTTGGATCCGCTCTCTTGCACTACCAGAGTGCCTTTGTTCCAGAAATGGAATTTTAGCTGAGGAAAAGGAACCTTGCAACACTTGAAGAGATGCAAAATAATGCAGTAGATGTAGAGGCTCATTTGTTGATCAGAAGGGAAAAGTTGAAGGAAGAAAATGTGAAGAACATAGATCCGGAGGAATCGACATCCTTAGAGGTAATGCTCGACATTTTGGTAAGTGCAGTGGAAGAGATGATGCAAAAGATCACCACAAGGAATGATTATGATGTTCAAGCCCATGGCTCGCTGATTGAAGAAGAACAAGTTGTTGATCCAAAACATTTTGTTTCTTATCCCAGTTGTCATAGATCTGATAATGATTATTTTATAGATCATCTTGGAGAAGGGAGATCTGTTGATATGACATGTATGCTTGATGATGTGTTTTATACTGATGATTTTGCCTCAGTTTAATCAGTATGATGATGATTATGTTCTCCAAATGGAAGCTAGTCTTGTAGACACACCAGTAGCTAGTTTGTGGGAGGGGGAAGTTCATTTTCAGCAGCTCAAAAATAGTGATCAGCCGATACATATCAGCAATGGAAGTGAGGAGGAAAGTGCAGCAAATTTTGAAGTAAGTGAAGGATCTTTGCCTTTTTGTTTTGCTTTGTTTCAGTTTATCAGAGACAAATTTCATGCAATCAAAAATCAACTATCGACAAGTCTTGACCTAGACCATCTTGAGGGCAGTGAAATCCTTGTTCAAGACTTTTCATATCCAGAGTTGTAGTGTTATGAAACCAGCTCAAGAAAAGATAGAAAAGATAGATCAACGCCTTAGAATTCAGCCTCTTCGAGGGGGAAACCTCCTTTACATTACATAAATGAACAATTCTTGGATGATACAAATGAAAAGACCTCCTTCTATATATAGGAGTCTAAGGGCTCATAACATAATCAGAGCCGACATAACAATAATAATGTAAGGGCACAATAATACAATAGTGGGCTTCTATGGGG
>APFE031040115.1:47869-83764 GCA_000404065.3 Pinus taeda
ATGATACAGGAGTCTCACTGGTTCACGGGAAATCCTCACAACCAAAAACAAAATTTGTTTCCAGTTAAGATATTGATAGATTCTTCACTGATCTTAACTGAGCTTAGAATTTATGTTGTGATCAGGATTTAGTTATAGAGATCATACCCTGTATAGAATTCTGGTTTTGTAAAACACTTCCAGGGCTTGCATCACATTTTGAATTGGATTACATTCTGCCAACAATTGTGATTTCTAAACTTTATTGTTCGGTTGACAATTAACATGCCTGATAATCATTACCATGGAGGAAGATAAATGGTCCAGGATTCATGCCGGGACCTCTCAAGGGAATAATATCAACTCCAACATTTTGTATTACTGATAGTCACTAGACTCTGATAACCATTACCTTGGAAAAAGAGAACAGTCTAGGATTCATGTTGGGACCTCACAAAGGAATAAGTCATTGAAGTGGAGGTTGGATTCACAATCACCACATGGTACCTTCGTAAACAATGCCTAAGTTAATATGGGCTGCCAGGATTTGTAATACATTTTTATTTGGGAATTGAAATGGGTCAACATGGAATCAAAGTCTGAATCACTGATTCACATTTTTTGGAGAATGATAATATATAAGTCAAACTGCCAACCACCACTGGAAGATCATAAATAGCATCGAAGGTGTTTTGTCTGGAGGATTAATAGAAGTCAAACTGCCAACCAACACTGGAAGCTCATGTATTGCATCAAAGGTGGCTTATTTAACTGTTGAATGCCTTCTTAACGTTCCAAAGTTTTCTACAGTTTCAATAGTTCCTAAAGTATAGTTTTCCATAAATTAGAATGGAAACATGTCTTACTGGCTCTTGGGCATATGTTGTGTAGTGGCATTATGGCACCGTCTGTGTTGTTCAAGTTTCTGCTGTGTAAATAATTGACTTGCTTCCAGATTTTTTGTGCACTGACTATTGCAGCCTATAGATGCACCATAAAACAAGTTACAACAAATATAAAGCAGAAGAGTGTTTTGCTTTCACACAGCTACTATGTAAACATCCAACCAAAAAACCATGCCAAGCCCCAGACATCCATACAAGTTGAAAAGAAATGGGGCTTTTTGATAACATAGTCACAGTAAAGCTCAAGGAAAAAAATACTACCATATATTTCTAGATTTTCAGTCAATACATGGTAATATAAAATTCAGGCTTCAACAAATAATTTGGGCCTTGGATCTTCAGACAATACACTCTAAGCTTATTTATCCAACTTCGTTTTTTTCTTGAATCAGGTGGTAGTAACACTAAGCTACATTGAGTTAACAACAACAAAATTTTACATTGAATCACACATTCCAAGTTAGCCCAAGGCCTTGTGCAGCAATTATCCCCGAATTACCCCTTTCTAACAAGAGGCAAACAAATAATCATGTTTATCAAGGATAGCAAATGTAGGAAATACATCAACTAAAACATGCAAGATAAATATAATGAATGCTAGATTTTTTGTTAATCTTCACATATCCTCTGGACCTGCATCTCCTGGAAAGCAAGGTTTTGTCTTACTATCTATGTAAGGACAGCTGAATAGTACTTTAGGAAGGTTAACTGACCCTTTCTTTATGAATAGCCCTTTAGGAAGAAAAAATCATTTTAGCCTTTATCTATAGAGAAGTATTGAATACATTTAATTAAATAATAAAAAAATATATAATGAGGCAGCAAAAATTGTCACAAAAAAAGATAGACAGAGGAGAATGCAACAGAGAAGACAGCATGATAATCAGGCAACAACTTGAATAGATAAATTGTAGTCACACTCTGTAAGTGTGGGAGAATTCCAGATAATGTAAGGTTGACTCTTGCATTTTATTTCCAAAGCACTGCAATTCTCTATCGTATATTTTACTCTCTAATATTTGTCCACTGTGAATACATCATTCTTTCTGCTAAAATTAAAATATTTCAGTGGATGGTATGTCTTTTATTTGTTGTACATTCATGCCTTAATCAATAAATTTGATTCCAATTGCTGGGCACTCTAGTGTTGCGAACACAAGCTCAATATCTCTCTTTGATCATTGGAATTTTTTCCAATATTTGATACCAAAGCTAATGGTCTGTTCATAAGGAAGGCCAGACTTTAATTTTCAGGTTGTTTACCTATTTGAAAAAGAACAAGCAATACAACAAACACCTATGCAAATTAGAAGTCTCAAAGTACACCAGAACCATGGATGTAGCTAGCTTGACTTTCTTCTTTGTCTAAAACAGATCTGGTTGTAAAATTTAACAGCATGGGATTTCATCTGGAAGCTGAAAATGGGAATTCCATTATTGAACAAGATCATTTAGCATTATGGAAGAAGATGAAGTCAAACATACCGTATGAACTGCTAGAATCAACAAATGGGAAACTAATAATCACAAGACTCTTACTTTTAGCATTTTGAGCATTAATGATCAAATGACTCACATCAGCAGTGCCAAAACACCAAAAGAAAAATGGGGCACACGTGTGTGAAAATAAAGCTATAACTGTGAGATTTGTCTGAGGGAACTTCACCAAATAAAGAGGAGGCTCCTAATATGTAGCCAAACACAACAATCAATTGAAATTCAAGTTGTTTAACATTTATGAATATCACGCTGTCATCCTAAGATATAGCTGAGGAAGTTTTCACAAATAAAGATGACAACATAAGATGTGGCCAACAACATCAATCACTTCAAAAAATTGTTAGAGATGCTAGCCCCTGTTGAGGCACCAATTCAAAATGTACATGCATTCATCGCCTTGCTTGCAGTACTAGCCTAATCTTATGATAGTCTGGTCACTTCATTTGACATAGAGCCCAGATCGCCATAATAATGCAAGAGAAGACATGAAAGAAATATTCAAGGTTGATAACAAAAAACACAGTTCTCTTTCAGCAAGTAGGAACAAGAAGTTCGAGAAAAAGGTTGTTGATCTGACACGAAAATGAGATTCGCTTGCATTTATATTTTTTGTTGCTAAAATAGCCATGTATAATTCATTTATTGCAGAAAACAATGGCACCACACCAAAGGAGCATTGGAAAATGTTTTCAGTTGAAAAGGAGGATAAAGCAAATGTGGCAAAATACTTCAGGTAGTCTGAGCCTACTACTTACATCAATGCTCCACCGGTTGGTGTCCTTGCATTTTTCCGTGGTCATCCTTCCTAGCAAGCATGTGAAAATTAATGTGCACCAAATTCCTCTCACATAATTGAATATATTTGTACTCAAAATCTCACCCTAATGAAAAGCCCAAATAAACTATGCACCTGGCAAAGTGCACAGGCAGGCACAGTGGATGTAGGAAGCTTGCAATGGCGGTGGTTTAGGATTATCTGATTTTCATGGCCTCCATGGCTAAGTGGGTAGTACACAATCAAGCACAACTGGATGCAAGAGCTTGAGTTTGCAATGTAATGGCGGTGGTTTATTGTATTTTTTTCAACTAAAAAAATTGTGTTTGGAGCAGTTTTCAGATATATATAATTTTGCTTCAGATTGGACTGCGTTTGGAGCAATTTTCAGATATATATAATTCTGTTTGCGATTAGACCTCTCTACTTAACTATTAACCATTAAACCACATCCTAAAAACTATTGAAGATGTCTGAATGGCTAAGTGGTTCGTTATAAATCTGGTAACTGATTACGATGCAATGGGAAAACACCTTCAGCGTCGCTCAAACCTGCGCCCAAATGGAGACCTTGAATGTATCTGTTTCGCCAGATGCTGGGAGCTGCCAATGCAGACAATTTATAGCAGCACGGGGTGAGATTCGTATGCATGGGCCTTCCGGGCGCCCACCAAAATGGTGGATGTCATTATTCACAGAGTATAATTTACCTTACGCCTAGGGCACAGCCTGCCGGGATTGAGCACCGCGAGCGGACCTACGAGGTGAGCAAGCACCATGAACAGGAGAAATGAATGCTCAAGAAGCCCTGTTCCGGTTGTGCGAATGGAGAAAATGAATGTTTGGCGCGAGGGATCGTTTGAAATTGTGCGGGTGTTGGTTGCGAGCACAACGGGTGTCAGCTCGGAGGTGGTGGGGCAAAGAAGCGTTAATTAGTGTTATATGTTATCGATTGCTTTACATAGTGTTATATGTTATCTATTGCCTTACGACGTTTTCTTTGCAACGTCTGGTGCAAATGCTAATTATATTACTTACATATAAATTCAACATGTTATTTAAACTTATTAACATTGTTCTCAACAACTTCCCAATATCTTCTCCATATTTGGCATCTAGTCCTAATGGTCTACCTCCACCCATCATGATATAAATCCGGCTTGGGCCCACAATCCTACTATTTAAAATGCCATCGCTGCTTCTCTCCATTTTCCTAAATTGTATTTTCTCTATCCTCGGCGACATTTTAGATCGTCAATCACATGAGTTCAACCTAAACTCCTCTTCATTTAGCCACTCATAGTATAGTATTCGATGACGTGGCGATTTTGACTTGACCTTGCATTAAGCTATGAGACAATCTACCAATAATACGCAACCTAATTTGACCGATAAATCAAAAGAAAAACTCTAGCAAAAATGATAAAGCCGGATTCTAAATTGCTAGAGAATTAAGATAGCAACCTCATTTGAAAATTGTTTTGAGACGACAAAGTGAAATCATGCATTACGTCTGCGGTCTCTACTTTTAACTTTGATGGGCTTTAAGGTCACGAAACAACTAGTTTTCGTGCAAGGTTGGAACTCTTCCCAGAGAAGAGGAAGACACATATAATTTCAGAGAAATGGCAACGGAGGGAGAAAAGGAGCAAGTAAAGCTGGTAGGTGTGACTTTGAGTCCTTTCGTGGTGCGGGTTTGCATTGCTTTGGCTCTTAAAGGTATCGATTACGAGTTCATCCAAGAGAATTTCATGCACCCTAAGAGCGAGCTGCTGTTGAAATCAAACCCTGTTCACAAGAAAGTTCCAGTGCTTATCCACAATGGAAAGCCTGTTTGTGAATCCATGATTATTGTGCAATACATCGACGAGGCATGGGGCAATAAAGAACCAAATCTTATGCCCAAAGATCCATATGACCGAGCCATTGCTCGCTTTTGGGCTGCTTTTGTAGACAATAAGATATTTAATTAATTCATTAATAATCGCCTGCATTCATATCTCATCGACCCTTTCTTTGTCTGAAATTTGTGTCTTCGAAAAGTTCCAATTATGTTTTTTCTATACCGTAACCAATATACTTGTGGTTTCAATGTGTGCGTTCAGCTCTTTCCATCTATGCGAGCAGCTTTCCTTGGCCAAGGCGAGCAGCTACAGAAAGAAGTGGAAGTTACCGTTACAAATGTTCATTTGATAGAGGAAGCTCTGCGAACCAACGACTGCTTTGCAGGAAAGCCATATTTTGGAGGGGATGAGATCGGCTTGATTGACATCGCCTTGGTAGTTTGTCGGCGTTTATCACAGGCGTGTAGAAGGCTACCGACAGCGTTTTAATAGATGCAGAGAAAATGCCGTTGTTGAGCGCATGGCTGGATCGATTCCGTCAATTCGATGTAGTGAAAGAAGCGATGCCAGATCCGACGGAATATATATCTGTTAGGAGAGCCATGATGATGTCACCACCTACTACTAATTAGGGCAAACCATGCTGGCCTCATAAACTGAGGAGAGATTATATTTAAGATGAGTGCTATTTGTAGTCTTTGTCTTTTTATTCAACTGGTCATTGAAGTATAGCTGTTTTATGTTAATTAGTGTGAATAATGTTATGGTGAATCTCGCCGGTACTATAGTTAGCATTGCTCTGTTCAATGTACATTATTTATTCGCAACGTTTTTTTTTTTATTAATCTCTCCGATATTGTCGCTGGCATCCCGATATTGTCGCTGGCATCGCCCTGTTCAGTATGCGCTGATTACGAATGTAGTAGAAAACATCATGAAATGCAAGCGTTTCTATAGAATGTAATAGTAACCGGAATGAAATGCAATTAATTTTGTGGAAAGATCGTCCATAGCTGCCATAAAGTGTCGCGTCAAGTTGGGAGAATAAACCTATATGGGACATTGTTGCATTTTGAAACAATCCTGAATATGAAAGGCATCCGGTCCCATTTGAAAACAATCCCGAATGCGCAAGGCATTGCGTCCCATTTGAAAACAATCCGGAAGAATCTGGGGTTCAAATTATGTGGTTGGTTCAATGTCTTGAGTCATCGTCAATCACAAGATTCGGTAAAATGTAACCTTCAGCGCTTTATCAATTTCTTCGTGACTTTCCAGACATATTCGACTTTGCGGATTTACCGAATATGTAAGATTAATTTTACAGTTTGGTTGGATTTAAGTAAAAAAAATTCTGGATATTCGACTTTGCGGATTTACCGAATGACTAAGATTAATTCCATAGTTTGGTCGGATTTCATTAAAAAAATTCTGGATATATAAATTTTCAATGTGCATCGTTTTTATAATTATTATTATGCTTTAATGGAAAGGGATCTACGTGCGAAATATTAATTTTACAGTTTGTTTGGATTTAATTAGATAAAATTTTTTGAGATAAGATCATTTTCAATGTGTATAGTGATTTTATTTTTTTGAATATGCATATTTTTGTATAATGATTATGATTTAAATTAAAATTTAAAGTAGTCCATTATTACATTCACAATGGTTATTATCGTGATAATCAATATGAAGCTTCAAAGTCATTTAACAGTTTATATATATATATAAAGAGTTAAAATTTTATATGAAGGAAATAAGATTAAAAATCTAAGGAACGGCTTAAGTTAAAAAATATTAAAAAAATAAGAAATAAGGGTAAGTTAATAATTATTAAATATTTTTAGATTACCGTATTATAATTTTATCTTAGTTTATTAAGTAATAGGATGAGTTTTAATGGAAAATGGCTACCAATGTCATTTGTGTAAGCTTAATGGAAATCATAAGGATTTTATCGTTTCGTGATTGTTTTTTGTCATGAGAATTTTTGTATGAACTTGCAAAAGACAATCTAATTATCTTTCTCATGAAACTTGTAAATCTTAGGTAGGATTCTATGTATAATTGTTCATGGATCTCTCCATGGATTTCTCTAGGGAACATTAGAGCCCTCAAGGAAGGATTTTATGGGTAGGATTGCTTACAGTGTGATGTCTAAAATTTTCTTTTGAGAATCCATTGGGGTAGTTAGAGTTCTTCAAACCACATCCTTGTTACTTCTTAACGGAACTATGTTAGAGCGTTAGAAGGGAGGTGTGATAACTTGAGGGATTGTGGAGTAGAGAAAGGTGTACACTTCACTGTGTTGTGTAAGTTAAGGGAAATGAGAGAATATAGGTTCGAATTACTATTAAAGTTTGTTACATTGGCCTAGATACCTTAATATTGACTATTAGATGAAGTTATCTTATGTAGCCTTTTGCCTTGGTGGAGTCATAGTGCCAACTTTGGGGTGACTTGTTATTGAGAGACTTAAAGTAATAGTGTATATGACAACCTAGAATGTCTAAGGTCTAACCCAATTGGTGTTTTTATTATACATGTTTGTTTGTTTTTTATTTTGTATTTTTATATGTTTAAATCGCTATTATAAATAGTTGTATATTGATTGAAAGTTATTAGGAATACATAATTGTATCATATATTACGTAATTTTTTTTTATTTTTTATTTTATTTTTTAAAATCAAAGTGGGTAGTTTATGGAAAATACAACCTATGTTGAAAAAAATTGAAATTATAATGTGTACAAAGCAAGAATTTTTGTAACATTGCTCAAAATGGAGATGGGTATATTAAAATGTGATATCAGAGTGAAGGTTACAACATTTGGGTTCTATGGGACAGAAACGAACATGGAAAAGAAAAGTTGTATGTTGCATACAAAATGTTTGATGAATTTCCTCAAGGGAAAATTTGAGAAAAATCTCTAAATTAAACAATTATAAGGTTGAAAAATACCCAAACATAGCTAAATTTAGTGTTATATGACCCAATCTTTAAAACTTGGAGCTATATATTTGTATTACTTAGCCTATATAAGAAGTTTTAGAGTTAATAATGGAAGAAATTGGGAATTTGTGAAATGCCCCAATTTTTGAGTGAAATATAGAGCCTAATTGGTTCAAAAATGCTAATTTTATGGGTACTCACATTGAGTTAATGGTTATATTCTTGAACATGGTAAAGGAAAGATGTATTTTAGGAGCTAAGTCTATGAAATTCATGGTGAATGGATTTTTTTGGAAAACAATGCATTATTGACAAAATTGGAAATCTTTGAAAATTAGGCATTCCATATTAGTGACATTAGTTATGATGTGAAGTATCCAAGAGGAAGAGCTCATAGTGGTAGTTGTAGACAAGTGGATAAATTATGGGACAATTTCTGTCACAAGTTTCATTTTGAGATGAAATGCCATTGTTGATATTTGAACATTTCCTAACCTAAACGAATGTGAATTGTCAATATTGACCAATTTTCACAATTAGCATTTTTAGAGACAACGTATTTCATTAAGGATCGTGCACCTTCAATCCTAAAGTGGATATAAGCAAGTGATCATGATGAACATCCATCATTGGATATTTTAGAATGAAAAGACTCCACAATGGATTGCTTACTTTCCATCCTAAAATTGATCTACATGTTTAGATCAAATTGATCATTTTCATTAGATATTTTAGGTGCATGTTGCGTTATTATGAGGCAAACACCCTTGATTTCAAAATAGATTTTCACTATTTATTGGATAGACCTTTTCCATCAAATAAAAGAATTCTTGTTCTCAAATATCTTGGATTCAAAGAGATGCGTTAACCTATGATAACATCTATCAATGAAATGAATTTCCATCATTTGATCACATATATTTATATCCATTGTCTATTTTAAAGTTGAGGACAATTGTTAACCTTTAATTACTTCTAAATTTAAAATAGTATGGAAAATTGGTTCAAATTTATCTCCACCATTAGATATTTTGTAGACAAGTTCCATTGTCATTGATCAAGCACTTCCAACACTAAAATGAAATTGGAGCATTGGATTAGGAGGATCTCAACTATTAGATCTTAGCTCACTAAATCAGGCAAGGATGGTGTGCCATGTGGAAGATTTAGGAATGGAGTGGCACCTTCTCTCCAATTCATGAACAAGATGGTGAAAGATGGGAGAAAAAAGAAAAAAATGTCCAAGTGCCCCATACTTTAAGTGAAGGGGAGAGAATAAAAAGAAAGGGGCAAGAAGGAAGATAGAAAAAGTGAGGGAAAAATAAGATATGGAAGGGTGACAAGGTAAGATTGATTTTGTTAACATAGTTACATGTCCTAAATTTTATAAAAAAAAATATGTTTGGAGCCAAAAAATCTTTTTGGAAAAAAAAAAACGAGTGGAATACCTTAGAAAAAAATAATTTTTTAAGGTTATGTACATTGTGATGAGGACTAAAAAAGAATTAGTGAGGGTCATTAGACATTTCTGCACCATTTTTCTAGAAAATGCATATTAGTACTTTTTGAAGGACATGGTTATGTATAGTGATAGGAATTAGATGACCATGAAATTTGAATATTATGGAATAAAGCCAAGAATGAAGATAGCTAGTTTGTTTTCAAACTAATTTCAAATTGTTTGGAGTGGGGATACCAAAACATGGAAAGCTCCACTATTTTGGTCAATTTTGGGCAATGTTTTAGATCTACAATGCAGGAAAAGTCACTCAAAATCAAAAATTTGGAAAAAATTATTTAATACAAATTTTACCTCCAATATATCCCATAACATTGTCTTAATAAATATTATATAGTTCTACTCAATTTCAGAGATACTAGCTAATTTGACTAAAATTCGCTAAAACATCTATGTCTAGGAAAATATAAAACAGACAAAGTGGATGATCCTAGATTGCCATATATTTTGACTGGATCATCCTATTACAAATTTGTGCTATGATGCGTGTTCACCATAAAAATTAATATTTATTCCAAGCACATTTTTTTCTTAGTACTTGATCTGAATTAGGTCATTATATTGTTTGGCACCCATCTCGATGATTTTAGAGTGGAAGAAGAGGAGGAATCAACTCATGGGGTGATTTTTACTAGCGTGACCCCGTTTGGAAAATTGGTGTCTAAAACATTCCGAGAGTATTTTGAGGCATCAAACGATGTTTTTTCGCATAAAAATTTCCAAGGGTGCATGAACCACGTTAATCAAAGTCTGTATGGAAATGTTATGCCAATCATAAGTTAACCTTCTTGTTTTCACCACCATAATTCGAGAGGATGCCATGTTAGCACCCATTATTCATGGAAAAAGGGCTAGCCACATGATTATGATGAAGAAGAATTTAGAAGAGTCCATATTGTAACTTTGGTTAAGTGTTAAGGTAGTGGAACCTAAACACTAGTAGGCTATTGGGTTGTGTTGTTGGAGATAGATTGAACCAATTTTTCATACTATTTGGCTTGTTTTACGATTTACTTTTCCAAAAAAAATGATCAAAGCTTCTCCAAAAATGAAGGACCCAACATGTGTTATAACTAGGCCACTAGGAGGAAAAGGGATCTTGTTCTTTTGAGTGATTTTGTTCCATATATGAGAAAAAATAACCAATAGGGATATGAGATAGAGCATAGAGAGAGGATTTTTGCACTCTAATAACCAATGGGCCATAGGCCATACTTATTTGTACTCACAACCATTTTCTATTTAGAGAAAGAGAGTAGACTAGCCTCACCTTCCAACTAGGTTTTCTCCTTAAAAGGTTTCCTAGGTCATATCTTGTGTTAATAGCCGTTTGTGAGTTTTTATTTCACTATTCTCTATTTTATCCATAGTTTTAATATTCATGCATACACATGTAACCATAATCTACAAATCCAAAAATATAAATATAAATAAAACCTGAATAGTGTAGATTTCATATTTTAAAAAATAGTTATATTAGGTCTATTATGAAGAACTATCTAGTGGAATATACAAAACAATTTACAAATCATATTGGTATCAGAGAAGGATCCTTTGGGTAGTTTATAGATATTTGCAAGGGATATTGATCGATCAGGCCAAAGGTCATAAAACACTAATAATGGCCGAAAAATCTATGAATGACCCTCATGGTCCCATAAAGGAGAGGTTCTCATGACTGGAAGCACAAGTTGTAGATATAAGGCTTAGTAGAAATATCATCCTATCAGCCTTAAGTAATAAGCTTAATATATTTCGAGAATATGGGGGTTATAATGTAGATGAGAAATGAGAGGGGAGATCAGGAGATCAGGAAGAAACAAAGAACCATTGAGGAAATGACTCGAAAAACATCAACTGAGTTCAAGTTCTATGAATCATTGATAATCCCCATTCAAAATGGAAGCGAAGGTTGATATCAAGTCGTACCAAGGTGATATTTATTATCTTGAGATAAATCACTGGTTGCAACAATTAGAAGTTTATTTCAATTTCCATCATGTTGAGGAAGAACAAAATATTTCATTTCTGTAGCTAAAATTAGAGGGCCATGCGCTCACTTGGTGGGAAATCTATGTGGAAACCTTGAGGTTGGAGGGCGAACCTTTAGTGATGTTAGGTCCCTGTGCTACTAGTGTAACCCCTTATTATTAGTAGTACAACCCCCTTATTATATTGTTGTGCCCATGTAGTCCCCATATTGTTATTCTTGTGCCCCATAGAAGCCCACCATTGTTATTATTGTGCCCTTACATTATTATTGTCATGTTGGCTTTGATTATATTATGACCCCTTAGACTCCTATATATAGAAAGGAGGTCTTGTCATTTGAATCATCTAACAATTGTTCATTTGTGTAATGTAAAGGAGGTTTCCCCCTCGAAGATGCTTATTTATAAGGTGTTCATCTATTTTTTCTATCTTTTTGTGAGTTGGTTTTATAACAAGTGACTAAGAGTGAAGACTTCAAAATCCTCACACAACCACAATTTTACCCTATTTGGTATCTAAAGGACTAGTGGATCTAGTGGCACTACCTTAGGAAAAAGAAATGGAAGAGCATAGAAGAGTACACCACAAAGTTCACAAAAATAGCCATAATGTTGGGTATATCCCTGAAGAACCTAAATGTACTCCTCAAGTATCTAGGGGGTTTACATATCCATGTGTGCATTCAAGTGATGTTATTCAAGCATGGATTGGTGGATAACGTGTTTGTATAACAGGCATGGTACATGGAGAAAATAAGGCTATAGAAAGGGAAACCAAGTGGATTCAAGTAGAAGGAGTAACATGATGCTACTAAGGAGGGGAAGAAGATGTGGAAAGGGGGGAAATTTAAAATGATTATAGCCAAAGAAAACTAGTGCAAAGATCCCAACAACCACTACAACATTCACAACCATACTGAGGAGACATGCTGGAAATTACATATGGAGATTAGCCTAACGAACCAAAAGAATTATAATAGGAAGAAGAAACTCATGGCCATCGATTCAAGCAATGAAGTTGAAAGAAAATCAAATTTTGTTGATAAGATTGTGTGTAAGTCAATGTAGAAGGAGGTGAATTTGAGTAGCCTCCTACAACATGAAGAGAAAGAAATGATCAAACTCTTCCACATAAAGAATCATGTCAAGGAGACAAAGATTGATACTTTATTTGACTCGGGATTTCAAATGAATCTCATTGTTGTAGAGCTAGTTAACAAATTGGGATTGGAATTTCTTGATCATCCCATACCATATCCATTGGGATGGGTAAATAAGGATGCAATGTTGTAGGCAAGTATTGTAAAATTATCTTTTCCATTAATGCTTATTTTATTTATGAAGTAGAACTAGATGTAATTCCCCTTGATGTGTGTGGAGTTGTGTTTGGAATTTCATACATGTACATTTGAGATGTAATATTAATGTGGAGAGCTAACTGGTGTTGGGCTTGTTAAGGATGGAAAATCATTCACCATTAATATGCATAAATGCAAGTCAAAAATTTCGCTTGTAAGTGCTAACCAACCCAAGAAATTGACTAGTTCTAATAAGAGGTATGTTTTCTTGTTTTTAAGAGAAAATCAACTTGTAGAAGAGTTTGTAAAAGGAAATATATCCTTGGAAGGGATGACTAAGAGACATAAGCAACAATTGGAAGAGTTTCTACAAGTGTATAGGGATGTGTTTTGGGAACCTAAAGGGATACCACCCAAGAGGGAAATGGAGCATGAGATCCAACTATTATCAGACTTCCCATTGCCAAATATTGGGCTTTACAAGAAGTGTATTATAGGAACAAGTGAGTGAATGGGGAAAACTTCAAGGGCTAATATTCGTAAGTGGGATAATTTTCCATGCCTTTTCAAAAAATGTTTCATGAATTTCCTTTTATTCTGAAAGTGATTTTCCTAAATTTTATAACATAAATACATTTTACCTTAAAATTTGTAATAAAGGCTATATAAAATCATTAGAAATTTGAATATTCACATGAAAATACCACCAAGAATTTTATAGTTTTCATATTAGGGACTCGTAAAATTTGGTAAGGTTTCTAAACTTTCATATAAATTTATGTCCTTAAAATTTTCCATGGAGGTTAATAAACAATTACAACTATTAGTATAGGGTGTCCTTTGACCATGTAAATCACCATGTGAGTCACCCATCATCATTGTTCCAAAGAAGGATGGGACTTGGCAGAGTTGTATTAATTATAGGGCATCGAAAAAAATCATGCTCAAGAATAGGTACTTCACAAAGCTAGACTTAAATTGTAGATATCACTATGTTCGAGTCAAGGAAGAAGATACCTACAAAACCACATTCAAAACTAGGCAAGGTTTGTATGAGTGGCTAGTCATGCCGTTAGGCCTATGCAATGCACCAACTTCATTTATGAGGTTAATGAATGATATATTGTGCCCGTTTATAGATTCATTTGTTAAATTTTCTATTTGTATGGTATACTAGTATAGAATGCTACCAGGGAGGAGCACATATCACATTTGACGCAGGTGTTGGGGACATTAAAGAAACAATATTTGCTAGAAAATCTCAAGAAGTGTGAGATTGCATAATAGTATTTGGTGTATCTAGGGTATGGGATAGGTGGGGGAGAAATGAATATGGATCTTTCCAAGATGGAGAGGCTATCATGAAATGGTTGGTGCCTACTATTGTTTCCAAGGTTAGGAGTTTTGTTGGGGTATCATAGTACCTAAGTAAGTCCATATCTTCATTTTTAGTGGTAGAAACATCACTCGAAGCCATAACAACATGTGGAAATAGTTTCTAATGGGGAAAGGGCAGGCAGAGGGCCTTTGATGATTTAAAGAAGAAGATTAATTCAACACTAGTTCTGACATTATTGAAAATGCAACAACCCTTCAAAGTAGAGACAAACATGATAGTGTATGCTATGAGAGTGGTCATGATGCAAAGAGGAAGGCTTGTATGCTACGATTTTGAAGTATTTCATGGGGCAATTCTTAAATGCATAACACATGACAAGGAGTTATATGCCTTAGTGCAAGCTATGAAGAAGTGGAAGCATTGTCTAATGGGAAAGGATATAGTAATCCACATAGATCGGCAACCACTACAATACTTGCAAGCCCATAGTAAGCTACAATATACCATGCATTACAAGTGGATGAGGTTTCTACAACAATTTTGATTTAGTCAATAGAGTATAAAAAGGTAAGAACAAACAAGTTGGTCAGCATGCTTTCAAGGCCACCCACATCAAAAATCATATATTTGGGAACTATTATGCACATGGATTCATTCACTCATGATCCATACAAAGAGGCATATTCCAAGGATGAGGACTTCAAGGTGGTGTTTTAGTATTTGTAGAGTCAAATTCATGTGCATAATGTCAATAGAACCATTGACTACCTTCTCCAAGATGGGTTACTCTACAGGTTGGATAAGCTATGTGTTCCTAAATATGAGTCATTGTATCTAATTAGAGAGGCTCACACCTCTAGGATTGCAGGGAACTTTGGTGTAGTGAAGATAATGGCCAACTTATATTTCTATGTGTAATGGCTTAAGATGCAAGAACAAGTAACTATGTTCATAAGAGGATGCATGCTTTATTGTACCAGTATGCCTAGTAACCAAAAAAATGATCTTTATTATCCCTTACCTTTACCCACTCGTGCTTAGGAAAGAATTTCCATGGACTTTGTTGGAGGTTTCCCAAAAACTAGGAAGTAACATGTCTACCTATTCGGGGTAGTTGATAGCTTCAACAAGGTGTGCATTTTGATGCCCTGGAAAAATACCATAAGTAGGAAAGAAACAACAAAATTGTTCTTCGAATAGGATTGGGTGCACTTTGAAATACCAAGGAACATCATTTCAAATACGGAAATGATATTTCTTGGTTCATTTTAGAATAAATTGTTGGAGAAGATGGACATCAAGTTGAAGAGGTATACGACGTTCGGTCCACATACATATTGGAAGATGAAATTACTCAATATGGATTTGGTGCAACTTTTGAGTGGTTATAATCAAAAGCATACAAATACCTGGGATGAAAATATGGTATATATACAAAACTCTTATAACATAGAATTCCACACTACTATTGTCATGTTCCCATTTGAAACTTGTTCTAGATATTTGTTTCCTTCACCTTGGGATATTTCGTATGGGAAAGGAGTAGCAAGGGAGGATTTTATAGGGGACGCATTGAGGACTAAAAATTTTGTAGAGAAGATTAGGAAGATCCATATACAAGTACGAGGGTCATTGTAGAAGACATAGGAAAAATGTAAGGCTAAGCATAAACATAGAAGAAATAAATCTTTCAAGGTGGGAGACAGAGTAGGGTGATAGTTGAACAAGGAGAGGCTATAGGGTCCTGGTAAGAAAATAAACCTTTGTGGTATGTTCCCTTCTAGATATTGGAAAAGGTCGAAAATAATTCTTATTGAATCAATCTAATAAAATACATGGACATTTAATCTTTTTTGAATATAGAGAATCTAAAGTTCTAAGAGACTTCTATGCTACATGAGGAAAAGGAGGATGTTCTACCTTTTGTGGTGGATTTGGTACTTGATGCTTATGTATAGTTGATAGAAGATAAAAATTTGTAGAATAGGTCCATAATTATGACATATGGGTAGCATGACCCTTGGTAGATCGGGTTGAAAGGACAATTTCTAAGCAAAGCTAGATGGTACACCGCAGAGAAAGTGGAGGAAAAGTTTCCTCACTTTATTTAGTAGAATATCTTGGGACCAATATCTATCACAAATAAGTAGTTATGATATGAATTAGATGATTATAGTTTCTTTCCATCCATATTAGTGATTTCAAAGTGGAAAGAGTGGATGAATTAGCTCACAAGACCATTTTTACCGGTGGGACCGAGTTTGGAAAATTAGGGTCTCACATGAGGGATTCACTAGGGGAGCAATACCATGCCACATGCATTCATATTAGGGGATATATATTGAGGCAAAAATGATATATTATACTAAGCATATAATAGGGGGAAAAGGGTTTTTATATTGGTAGGTATAAAAAATGGAGCTCAAAGTTAATGAAAAACTATATAGGGGTATAAAAAATGTTAATGAAAAAAATGTATACCTACAACATTTAGTGAAAGTAGGGGTTTTTAAATTTCGAAGTTGTATTGGGTTTGTATTTGTGGGAGGTTAAATACTATGATTTTTAGAGGTGTTTTCCAATATGTAGTAAAATTAAGGGTATTGTTTAGTATGCCATGAACACATGTGCTATGTCGGAGGTTCAATGAGGGATGCCCCCATGGGGTTTGAAACTTTCTGAGAGAATTCTGAGCATCAAGTGTAAATTTTTGGGGGTAAAAATACATTACTTTATCAAAGAAACTTTATTCCATCTTCCACACATAGATACCTTTTCAACAATGCATGAATCACATCAATTCGATTCCGTATGAAAAAGTTATGCCACTTAGAAGTTCACCTTCTTATTTTCACCACCATAATTAGAGAGGATGCCCCGTCGGCCCCCATTATTCATGGAAAAAGAGCTAACCATGTGATTATAGTGAAGAAGAATCTAACAAAGTACATATTGTAACTTTGGTTAAGATTTGAGGTAGTTAAACCTAATCAATAGTGGGCTATCAGGTTGTGTTATAACTTTGTGACTAGGGCGAAAAGGGGTTCCATTATTTCAAGTGAATTTGTTCCATAGATGAGAAAAAATAGACGACAGGGATAGGAGATATAGCACATAGAGGATTTTTACACTATAGTATCCCATAGACCATAAGTCATACTTTTTTTACTCACGACCATTTTCTATTAAGAGAAAGAGAGTAGAGCGACCTCACCTTCCAGCTGGGTTTTCACATGAAATGTTTCCCTAGGTCATATCTTGTTTCAATCATGGTTTGTGAATTTTTATTTCAATGTTCCCTATTTTTTACATAATTTTAATTTTCCTAGATACACGAGTAACTGTAATCTACACATCTAGAAATATAAAGAAAAATAAAACCCTAATATAGTAGACGTCAACTTTTTAAATATACTTCTATCACATCTATTATGAGGAGCTATCAACTGGAAAATCCATGGCAATTTAAAAATCATCTCCTAATGAATTTTATTCTACAATTTTCTAAAATTTGAATCTAAGCTTAATTAGACCACTGAGACAAGTGCAAAAAATGGGTAAAATTATTGATTTTAGACAACCATAACTTTTTAACCTAGAACTCATAATGAGACATGAGCATAGTTCTTGGAAATATTATTCATAGGATATTATACTTGAAATATGATAATTTGGATTATTTCATCAATTTTCTTCATTCATTGAAATGAAGAAGGGCCTATAGCATACGTTATAAAAATTTACACTATGCACAATTTCTAACAGTAATGGTTTCTTGTCACATTTATAGATTTATGGGTGTAGAAAGGATAGATAAAACTCAATATGAGGAATAGAAATACGGAGGATTCACAAGGAGCTTATAGCCATGAAGAGGAATTCAAATATTTAAATATGAGTAATGCAAAAATTGAGTCCAATGTGAATAAAAGCATAATGGAGCTAGTAAAGTTGGTTGGAAAATTTCACATTGAAAAGGGAAGTGAAGATTTGTAAGACTGAATCGAATCTTGATAATATTTCAAGAAGAACACAATCAAATCCATACTTAGCTACTAAAGGGTTTGAAGAATTTGTAGGGCCAAATTAGTAGGAACCTTAATGAAAGGAATGAAGAAGAGCATAAACCTCATGATTGAAGGGATGATCACAGAGGATCAAGGTAGTCAAGAAGTTATTATAAGAACAATCATTAACCTAGAAATTTGATGAGAAGAGCCCATGCATTCTTATAGCTAGAGATAATCACAACTTTGTCTCCTACTAGGAATTAAAAGAGATGGGATGAGTCCGGTTATTTTCAAGGACAACGTAAGAATCTCAAACCACCAAAGTTTTGTCAAAAGGATGATAAATGTGAAGATTTTGAAGCATGCCATATTGTGACAACACCAATTATTTTTCATTCATGTATGCAATATTAATATTTTGAGAAAAAATGGGTTAAATAATGGGATATGGATTCCAAAGGCTGGGGAGGTTACTTGTTGGGAAAATTTTAAATTTTTCCATACAATAGAAAAATATGAATTGGTACATAGCAACTGATAGTTGGGAAAAAAGGGAAAATATGAATTTTCTTATCAACTGTTCTTTTATAACATTGGAGAAGAAAATTGTGACAGGGAAATTTAAAGAGGAAAAGGGTGATTTGTCAGCTAGTATGTTGCGTTGGCCATCCACTGCAACCAATTAAACAAAAAATAATAATCTACAAATGGAAAGGAAGGTGGCATTCTCCTCATTGGATCACAATATTTTGTTGGCAAGAGTCACTGTCTAAAAGGATACAATCCCAACAACAATCAAAAGATCGACAAATAGTTGGGGAAAACACATTAGCCAAGGAAAACGACAATTCACATTGGATAGGATAGCGCAGGGAAGGAGAAAAAAAAGGGAAGTGGTTCAATTTGCTAGGGGAGGGAAAAATGAAAAAAGATAAGTTGAATTACTACAGGAAAAAAACATAGCAAGAGGAGTCAAGCTAGAAAAAAAGAAGACTAAACTTCTTTATATAATATATACATATTTTTTTAAATCATATATATATATGCATAATTGACATTGTCATATTTTTTTTTAACATGCTCATTAAAATAGTTTTTTATGAACTATATTGCTCACATTTAAAGGTCTTAATTATGAGCATGCACGTATATATATTATTGAATATATATTTATTCCTACATAAATTTTTATTATTATTATTATATTTTTTAAGTCATCATTAGTTTTATTTGAAAATTATAGAGCTACACATCCTAATTACTATATATATATATATATATATATATATATATATATATATCTATATATATATATTACTTCAGCATTGAAATATTTTATTATGGTTAAAATTAATTTTTTACATCTTCTTTTTCAAAAGTGAAATACAAGTTTTATTTTATATGTAATTACTTTATCTTTTTAAAGTTGATATACAAATACATTATTTCACATGAATATCAAAATATTTTATTTATTGCTAGGAACAAGAGTGAAATTTTTTACCACATCTCCTTCATACTGCATTATAATGTCAACAATGACTCTATCGACGACAATGTTGGTGTTATTATTGATGTTTTATAATTTATTTAATTAAATTTAACCAAACATGTGTATTCATTTTTTGTTTTTATACTTGACATTATGTTTTTTTTAGATCATTTTGAAAGGGGAGTATGTCAACTCGAGGTTGAAGATGGATGTAATGAGATTTCACCCTCATACTAGGTTTTAGAATGCGCCTCTTAGCTTAATCAACTTTCAAATTGTGTATACTACTTTGAATATTCTAGAATATTCTATGGATATTAAATATTTACCATCCACCTAATAACTATTAATATTAAATTTAAATTATATACAGTCTTATTGCAAAGAGGCACACCTATCACATAAAATTATAGAAAAGGTGTACACTAATATAATAAAATATATATTCAAAAATCTTATTTTATTTTATAAAAAATCTATAAAATACAGCGAAATTTTAAGATTAACATTTCACATTTTATGATGATTTGATTATGACCTTTATATTTTAACATGCAACCTACAACTCGCCTTAGGGTTTTAACTACTCTCTCCACTAAGGGTCCATCGCACCCCCATGGGGGGAGGAAACCCGTTCTTCTACAACAATGTAACCATCAAGAAGCTCCACCAAAGCATCTATAAATATTCTACTCCATCATAGAAAAAGAGTAAGAGACAAGCCCCAGATGCTCCTAGAGCACAAAGTGCAAACAATGTGAACCCAAGCACTTAATAGGTGACAACTGATCATTGATCAAATTCATGCCTTCTGCAAACCAAAGAAACCTTATCGTATGATATTATATCAGAGAATATTGGGGAACAAATTCAACACATGAAATATCATGTTAATATGAAAATTCATGGGTGCTTAGCCAACAAGTAAAGCCCTCACCACCTAGATCTAGAAAAAATTTAGGTAAAAAGTGACATGGAATTGAAACTTGGCTCAAAGGGATTTTTCATGGTCATTTTCAACAAAATTGAATACTTTGAAAAGGTTTTTGAGGTTGATCCATATTTTCTCAACTCTAAAGGGTTGTACATGAGACCCTCGGTAGAATGTTTTAACCCCAAAAATGAAAATTTCAACTCAACTCCTATTTGGTTGCACCATTACTCGTTGTTCTAGGAACTCTAGAAACTCGACATCCTATACGACTAGGGAAATTCCATAGGTTCCTGCGTGATTCTCTTGAGATATAAACCTGGACCTCAACAAATTCCTCTTAGCCGATATCAACATCATCTTTCAAGATGACATCTAAGAGAATCCCATAGGCTACAAACAAATCCCTTTCTGTTGTATGAAATGCTATGAATATGGGAAACTACTTAGAGAATGCCCCCCAAAATCAATCCTAGAAAAATGCATAGGGTAATAAAAAAGAAATAAATTATGGTTATACCAGAGTCTAAAATAGGAGAAAAAGAACAAAGAAAGGAAGCATCAACTTCTCTTCCAAGAAATCAACTACTAACTAATTATTAACTTTAAATACATGAAAAGAATCACCATAATCCTTTGAGAAAGACCTTGTGAGCAAAAAAATTCAAAACATTCATCACGAGCTAGCCCAAGAAGTAGAACTAGATGAGAGCCACCACATGAATGCAACACAAAAAAGTGTAGAGGATGATGTAGATATGTTTGAAGATGGACAAGATAAATATGAACATGAAGACCTAGAAGACCACAACTTAAGAAATATATATCTCCAAATCATCCAAGAATTAAAGAATAAATACCCCAATAAGATTCTTGATGATAAATTCTAGCTGATCATGAAAGTATACTTCTACTAGAAGAAATAAGGAAAACAACAATTAGGTAATAGTTCTAAACCTACTCATTCTTCTTCCTTAGGTTACCAAAACTTGAGTTGGATAGATTTTTCAGTGACCTGAGCCCACAACCACATGCACAAGCCTACAAGGGTGTGGTTTTGACCCTCCAATTGCACGCACAAGCCTGTAAGAGTGTGGTTATAGCTTGAAATCCTCAGTTCAACCAGCGATGTTCTGAGATCTAAGCCACAATTCGAGGCCAGACTTCATACGATTTCCCAAAAATTCCTGATAATTTCCAGAATTATAAATAACTTAATGAAAATTTTATTCATACAAAACTTGAACAAGGACTTGAGCTAGCAAGGCCTAACCATGATAGTTGTTTCATCAAACATATGATAAAAATGTAAAATATAGGTCATGAATGTGTATCTGATCATAGGAGTCTGAAACTTGTCTAGGAATCACCAAAAAGGTCTAATGCTCACTCATAATAGCTATAATAACACTTGTTAGCCCATGTGTTCATTAACCATCAAATACTTATCAAATCCCGAAAAAGGAATAGCTAGAGTACGTTACAAATCCATGCTTATAACTAGCATATAACTAGATTAATAACCATGACAACAAAAGCATCAAATCATCATAATAACAACTATAAGTTCACATAGATTCGAATAAGGAACTAACTCTTATTAACTTATGAAAATGCCAAAAAATTAGGGAATTACATGTACCACCCAACCATAGATTGGGCTGAACCAAATATTTATTTCAACCAATCACCCACATGTCATACTCCAAGAATAAATGTGGGATCTGAAGACATAAATAACTAGGGCTTGCTAGATATTAAACCACCGCCACCCTCAACATACCGTGATCTTGCGAAAATCAGTCACGATATCACAGAGCCAAAAAAAAACTTGGATGCCTCAGAGTTCCTTCACCAATACCTTGATGAATTCACCTGTCTCCACCCACCTAGCAAAGGTTTGCCGGAGATTAAACCACCTCCACCCGCAACCCTTGGGAATTTTCCTAAGACCACATCAACCGATTCTAAAACTTTCTGGTAATCTAAAGCTCAATGAGAAAAGAATCCTATCACACCATGTTTATCGAGGAAATGGCAAGGAAAGGGTGAAACCACTATTAAACTCACCAAAACCCATTCCAATCATGGAAAGTGAACCAAATAAATAAATGCATGTGTAATCCATTCACACCTCAACTAAGAAATCACACATGAAACATGTTGCAAAATCATCCATTTGAAGCTGCTTAATCCAACCTTCCTTTGCCTTCCTTTGCTTGCTTTCCTGGTTTCACCTCTTGGTGTTCTTATCTCTCTCAAACTAATTCCAAAAACAAACTAACAAAAAACTATGCTAATGAAAGTTTTGTACTAATCCTCAGAAGCCTTTTTATAATTGAGGCCTCTATTTTCTTCATTTTCCTCTATTTTTCCTTCAATTTCCCTCTCATGCAAATTTGTGACCTTTCATCTCCCCTTTCTCCTATTTCCTTTATTTTCATAAATAAATTCCATTTATTGCCTCTTTTATTTTGCCAATGCCTTTGCCAATTTCCTTAGCCATACATACATTGACATGACACCCAC
Source organism: Pinus taeda (assembly GCA_000404065.3). Lineage (NCBI taxonomy): Eukaryota > Viridiplantae > Streptophyta > Pinopsida > Pinales > Pinaceae > Pinus > Pinus taeda. The sequence continues at coordinate 70,938 of APFE031040115.1, forward strand.
TAGGATGTTTTTCCCAACATTCACTTGGAATATGTGTTCCAGGACCTCGGTATTATTATTTTTCTTTTATTAACTTTATTACATTAAATTTTAACATGGGGCTATTGCAGTATCAAAGTGGGTAATTTATGGAAAATATGAGTCATGTTGAAAAATAATTCAAAATTATAATGTGTACAAAGTGAGAATTTTAGTAACATGGATCGACATGAAGATAGGTGTGTTACAATGTGGTATTAGAGTGAGGGTTGCAACACTTGGGTTGTATGGAACATAAACAAGAATGGAAAAGAAAATTTGTATGTTGCATACAAAATGTTTGATGAAATTCCTCAAGGAAAAAGGTTGAGAAAACTTTTAAATTGAAAATTTGTAGGGTTGAGAATTTGCAAAACATGGTTAAATTAACTATTATAAGACTTATATAAGCATTAATGTTTAAAATATGTAGCTATATATGGGTATTATTAGGCCAAATTATGAAATTGTATAATTGGTCATGGAATAAATTGGGAAAATTTTGTGCAAATCCCTAATGTTTGGTTGAAATCTAGAGTTTAGTAACTGTTTACAAAATGTTAATTTGATGGGTACACACGTTGAGTTAATGGTTACATACTTGAACATGGAAAATGAAGGATGTATTTTAGGAGCTAAGTCTATGAATTTTATGGTGAATGATTTTTTTTGGAAAACTATGCATTATTCAAAAACTTGGAAATATTTGAAAAATGGGTATTCCATACTAGTGACATCAATTACGATGTGAAGGATACAAGGGGAAAATATCATAGTGGTAGTTGTAGAGTAGTCGATAAATTTTGGTAGAAGTTCCACCATAAGGTTCATTTCGAGATGAAACGATATTGTTAATAATTAAGTATTTCCCAACCAGAAATGAATGTGGATTTTCAATCACGACCAACCTCTATCGTTATATTTTTCAGAGACAAGGTCATTTGTTAAGGATCATTCATGTTCAATCCTAAAGTGGCTCTAATCCATTGATCATGATGAATTCCCATAATTGGATATTTTAGAGTGAAAATACTCCATTATGGGCCTATTAATTTCCATCCTCATATCTATCTAGATTGTAAAATGATATTGTTCTTTGACATTAGATATTTTAGGTATAAGTTTCATTATTATCAGACAACCACCTTTGATATCAAAATATATTTTCAGTATTAATTGGATGGGTTTTTTCCAGCAGATCAGATGAATTCTTGTTGTCAAATATCTTGGATTCGAAGTGATGTGTTAACCTATGATAACATCTATCTCTAAAATGAATTTACATCATTTGATCACATATAATCATAGCCATTGTATATTTCAAAGTAGAGGAGAGCAATTAACCCATGATTACTTCTAGCTTCAAAACAAATATGAACAGATGGATCAAATCAATCTCCAACATTAGATATTTTGGAGACAATTTATGCTACTATTGATCAAACACTTTTAATTCTAATATAGAATTGGAGCATTGGATTAGGAGGACATCAATTGTTGGATATAAACTCACTAAATCAACCAAAAGGATAGAGTGTCATGTGGAAGGATGTGGGAATGGAGTGGGACACTCTCTCACATTCATGAACAATATGGCGACAGGTTTCAGGAAAAAGAAAAGAGGAACCATGTGGCCCACACATTATGTGAATAGGAGAGAAGAAAAATAAAGGGGAAAGAAGGAATGTAGAGAAAGAGAAAGAAAGGGAAGATATGGGAAGTTGACAAGGCATGGCTAGTTTTGTTGAGGGAGTGACATGTCCTAAATTTTTTAAAAATAATTGTGTTTGGAGTCAAAAACTTGCTTTGGCCAAAAAAATGGTGGATTACCTCATAAATAAATGGATTTTCAAGGGTATTTACATTGTGAGGAGGACTACAAAAGAGTTAGTGAGGGTCATTGGCCATTTATGCACCAATTGTCTAGAAAAGATAGATTAGCACTTTTTGAAGATTATGGTGATGTATCGTGATAAAGACTTGGATGAAAACAAAATTTGAATATAATGGAATAATAACAAGCATAAAGATAACTATTGATATTTTAGACAAATTTCAAAGTGTGTTGAGTGGAGATGCCAAAACATGGAAAAATCGACTATTTTGGGCCACTTTGAGAAATTTTTGAGATCTACAGAGGAGGAAAAGTGACTCAAATAAGAAATCTGGAAAAAATATTTACTCAATATTTTTCCTCCTCGCAATCCCATACCATTTGTTTAGTGAATATTCTATAGTTTTGTTGGCCTTGGGAGATAACTAGTTTGACTAGAAAAGGATGAGAATTCTAAATCTAGGAAAAGGGCAAAATGGACAAGGTGTAAAATCTAGATTCCCATAGATTTTGACTAGAGCATCATACTAAAAATTCAAAGGATGTTGTGTATTCAGAATAATAATTAATATCTATTCTTAATGCAAATTTTTTTCTAGTCCCTGATGTATTTTCTTCTATAGGTTGCTAAAGTTGGACTCTAAGATTGATCACTAGTGAGATAGGTGAAAAATGGGAAAAAAAATGTTGATTTTAGACAACCATAACTTTTAACTTAAAACTCAAATGAGGCGTGATAATAGTAATTGGAAATATAATTCATAGGGAATTATATTCCAAGTATTAGAATTTGGATTATTGCATGAATGTTCTTCTTTGACTGAAATGAAGAAGATCCTATACTCTAATTAATAAATTTCTATACTGTGCATAATTTGTAACAACAATGGTTTCTTACACATTTATAGATTTATGGGTGTAAAAGGGATAGGTAAAATTCAATATGAGGAACAAAAATATGGAGGATGCACAAGGATATTATAGCCATGAAGAGGAAGTTAAAGATTTAAATATCAATTTGAGCAATGCAAATATAGAATCCAATGTGCATAGAAGGATAATTGAGATAGTACAGTTGCTTGGAAAATTATAGTTTGAGAATGGAAGTGAATATTTATAGAAATAATTGAAATATTGATAATATCTCAAGAAGAACACAATAAAATAAATACTCAGCTACTAAAGGGTTTAAATCATTTGTAGCATCAAACCATCAAGGAATCTAATACAAGGAAAGAGTAAGAGCATAGGCCTCATGACAAAAGGATGATCATAGAGTATCAAGGTAGTCAAGAAGTGATAGTAGGAACTATCATTCACCTAGAAATTGAACAAGAAGATCCCATACATTCTTAGAGTCAAATAGCATCACAAGTTTGTATCTTATCGAGTATCAAAAGAGAAGTGATGAATTGGATTATTTGCAAGGAGAGCTCACAATCCTCAAACCACCAAAATTTGATGGAGAGCGTATGAAATGTGAATATTTTGAAGCATGGTTATTAGGATTAAGAAATATTTCTAGCTTCATAATTACTCCTTAAATCTTCAAGCATGAAATTTTGTCTACCATCTTCATGGGAAAGGAAGGATCAACTAAAGAAGGTTAAGAATTTGGATGAAAAAGAGTATCTCGGAAGTAATTTACGAAGTATTTTGCACTAAAAATACTTACAAATCATTATTATAAAAATAAGATATGATTTGAGTTCAAGCTTGGAAACATGACCATGGAAGAGTACTGAAAGAATTTATTAGAGTTGCTAAGGTGTGTGGGTTTCATGAAGGATGAGAAAGTGAAAATTTAGAGACTTTCAAGTGGGACATAATATTTCTATAAGAATAAGATCCCATATGATCAACATGGGACATTGGAGGAAACATAAGAAATTATCAGTGTTGTATGGACAAAATAAAGAAAATCCATATTTAAAAAAGACATAGGATGATGCAAATAAAGGAAAGATGGAGTAGATGAAGAACAGATTCAAGAAAATTTTCTTTAGCAACATCCCTATGTCTTGCACAAAATAAGTCAAAACGTTATATTTTTGGGGAAAATGCCAACACATTATCCCACGAAGTGTTGATGATGTGAGGGAGATCACGTGTACAAGGATTGTCCTCACAAAGGAGAAATGATGATGATTATTCACAACATTCAAGAGCTAAATATAGTATAGGATATGGGAAGAAGGATGCGAATAATTTATGTAGCCTTCAGTGAGATGTGGGTAGACTACCAATACCACATGACTAAAGTGGATGGTAATATTTATAATCATTTGTAGATATTTTGATTGATTATGGAGGTAGTCATGGATATATTGATCCTAATATGGTTGAAATATTTAAGTTTAATAGATGTTAGCATGAAAATTATAGGGTAATTTATATAGCCATTATATCCAAGAGAAGAATCAAGAATATTTTTAGGGATTTACCAATGGATATGAATGGAGCTAAAGCACCAAGGAATATTTGAACATCACCACTTGATTCATATGAATTTTTCATTGGTAAGGATTGGTTGGAAAAGCATCATGTTATCCTAGATTTCTACAACAAGTCTTCAAAATATCTTTATGATAGAGGGATATTGAGAATAATTCAAGGTATTCCAATGCTATTATCAATGAAAGAAATTTCATCCTTATAGATGAAAATATTTTTCAAGAAAATATTCCAAATATATGCAACACATATGGAAGAGACAAATAAATATAAGGTTCCAAGTATTGATGATTGTGTAGTCTTGAGAGAAATTGAAGATGTGTTTATTCGTATACCAATTTTTCCAGTAGAGAGGGACACTACCTTGTCTATTGATTTGATCCCTAGAGGATCTCCACTATCTAAGAATCGTTAGAGGATGAGCATGCCATAATTGGAAGATATACAAATGCAAGTAGAATAACTTTTGAAGAATGGATATAGATACCTAAGTGTCTCACCATGGGGTTTCGAAGTCCTTGTTGTGAAGAAAAAGGCCTTAACTATCAGGATACACAATGATTTCAAGTAGATGAATAAAGTTAACATAAATAACAAATATCCTTTCCTAGGAATTGATGATCCTTTTTATTAGATGAAGGGAAAAATAATATTTTCCAAGATTGAGCTAAAGTCATGATATCACCAATTAAGAATCAAAGGAAAAGACATAAGTAAGATAACATTTAAGAAAAGGTATGGCCATTTGGGTTATCGAATGCATCGATTATTTTTTTGTGCCAATGAATGGAGTGTTCAAAGCGTGTGTGGAAACACTTCTTATTGTTTCCTTTAATGATATTCTTATCTATTCAAATACAAAGGAAAATCACGAAAAATATGTGATTTTTGTGTTATAGGTGTTGAGGGAGAGTTAGTTACATGCCATGATAATATAAATAAATCTACTATTTGCGCCACACTATCTCAGAGGAAGGCACAATAATGGATCTAAAAAATATTGAGGCAATCAAAAAATTTCTAGAACCAAAGAACATATCATAAAGTGAGATCACTTATGGGTTTAGGCAATTATTATAGGATATAAAATCAAGGTTTCTCGAAAATTGTACTTTCAATCACTTCATTGCAAAATAAAGGAGTAAAGTTTGAATATAATTTAAAATGTGAAGATATATTTCAACACTTGAAGGATTTACCTACTATTGCATCTATCTTAAGGATTATTGATACAAATGAAGAGTTTGTGGTGTGTGTATATATGCAATGAAGGACATGTCATACTTCTTACAAAAAATGGGAACGTTATTTGAAGTGTCAATGGAGATCAAATGTCATCAAAAGGAACTGTGTCATACACGAGTTAAAGCTAGTAGATATTACTTGTGCATTGAAGATGTGGAGCCATTATCTAAACTATTTTTTTGAGAAATGAACATTAAATGTCAAACAAGTTGAACGGTTGGAATTTCTTAGTGAATATGAATTTGATGTAAAGAACATAAAAATCAAAGAGAACAAACTGGTAGATGCACTCAATAGGAGGGTTCATGAGATGCATGCTATCATTGTAAGCATGTATAGATAAAATTTAAAAGATAAAATTTTAGAGGCTATAACAATGGATCAACATTATTTGCAAGTCAAAGCAAGTTTCTAGAAAGTTATTTTAAACATTAAGTATAAAGTTTATAGGATAAAAGAGGATGGGATTATCTTGCATAGGATAATGTGTATGCCCATGATTCCAATGATTTGAGAATGTAAATGTTAAAATAAATGCAAAATGTGCCTTATGTTGGGCGTCTAGGGTACTAAAAAACTATTGTAGCTATAGGAGGCTGATGTTTTTGGCCTAAAATGAAGAAATATGTGGTTGATTACATAGTTGGGTGAATGGAAATTTAGAAGTGAAAGGATGAGTTTAGACATTCTATTGGATTACTACAATCATTTCCCATTCCTAAATGGAAATGGGAGTTTGTTACTATATATCTCATCATTAAATTACCTAGAATAGTGAAGTTGGGTGATTTAATCAGGGAAATGATGGATAAGCTCACAAATATTGCACATTTTATTCCAGGGAAGTTGGCATGTAGGGAAACTAACATTATAGAGATTTGTTGTGTGTGTGTGTGTGTGTTATATTGTTTCCATGATCTAGGATGTTTTCACTTATAGATGTAGAGAAAAGAATTGCATATAAAATTGCAGCTTAACACATAAATGAGCACATATGAAAAGAAGAAGAAAACACATAAAAAGCACAAAAGAGAACAGCAAGGCTTGATACAAGAGTTCGTCCAATTTGGACTATGTCTCTGGGCCTAGCTCAACAATGGCAAGGCGTTTCTTTCTAAATGGCATGAATAAACAGAATTACATTTATCAATCTTTCCATGAAGAGGCTTATACCTCCAATCTGCCTGATGGCTATGAAATGAATGCCTGAGATGGAGTGGTATGCAACACCAAATCTTCCCGTGGCAATAGAAGGGGATGGAATCGTGCAAACTATTCCAAATAGCTCAATAGATGTTGTAAGCCTCTGCGAAACAGTGCGTTGTAACCATCAAAATTGCCTCCTCTCGTGCTCTTCCATTGATCCCTTTTTTATAATGATTTCTTAGACAAGATCACATTTAAATCAGGGCTTGACCGGTTAATAAGAGAGGTTGGTAGAGTGGAAGGATTGGTAGGTGCAACCATCCCTGAAAATGGCCTCTTATCATTTAAAACGATAAAACTTCCAAAATCCTGAAAACACTAAGAAATCTGCCAAAAATTGTTCACCCAGATTTCAAATATTATTAAATCAGGCATATAATCTGTATCGAGTCCACACTAAGGTCGCGAATCGGCATATCATTGTGTCCCTATCATGGTCCTCGGGAATGATCGACCGACAATCGTTGATTGCCGATATTGGCATCAGTCGATCATGTCGGCATCCCCGACATGTGTCACCTTGAGTGACTGATAAGGGTTTCGTCGATCTCGCTAATCGTTGATCGCCCTATCCGCTCACTGATATCCATTATATATATATATATATTATATATATTATATATATATGACTGCCGATTGCGATTGTCTCTGATCCGTCGATTTGATCTAATCGGAGATCGGCGATCGGGAGTTCCACGGCCCAAACCTTCAGTCCGCCCTCATGCAACCTCTGATTGTGATTTGCCTTTAAAGGAAATTCCTCATTTTCTTAAGGATTAGAGCATCCTTCTTTGTGCAATAACTTCATCATCCAGAATCAAATTGTAGTACCATCCGTGTCGTTGGAATCAGGAAGATGGGACCTCCGCTCTGATCTCGAGTTGAATTCCTTCTGATCACTTTGATTTTCTGAGTTTTTCCATGCCATTGTATCTGAAGATCCACTTGGATCAATCCTCCCCATTAAGGAGCTTTTGGAATGCCAAAAGCTTTTCATTAGTCAATTGGCAAGTGAGGGAACTGTGCCCTCACTTTCTCTTTCTCCATCCATCTCACCTTGCTGGGATGCATTCCCTTGAATCCAACTCAAAGGTATTCTACATCTCCTCGTCGTGAAGGCCTGGTTCTTCTGTCGAGGATGATGTCTTTGGGAAACTCATCTAGATATTCAGGTGCAAAATCATCGACAGTAGGAACTGTGCCCACCTCATCAATTTCCATGATAAAAGGTGGTTCATACAGCTTCAGGTTTTCCACATTCACTACTGAGTACATTTGCATATATACCAGTAAGTCAAGATGAAAGGCATTGTTCCCAATCTTCTCCAATATGGTGAATGGTCCATACCTAATTGGCCCCAGCTTCTTTCCTTATCCCTTCATCCTGTCTTTGTTGATGTGGAACCACACCTTGTCACCCACTTGGAATTGATGGTCAACTCGATGTTTATGATGTCAAGCCTTGTAACGGACTTGACTCTTTTCCAACTACTCTTGCATTGCTTGGTGAATCATTTGGATTCGCTGAATGAACTGCTAAGCTTTGTCTTTATCATTTCGTCCATTGGAGCCATTCTCCCTTCCAAAGACCATGTCTAAAGGGTCCTTTGGCAGGTAACCAAACCATGTCTCGAATGGTGAATGTTTTATCGATGAATGCACTTGTGAGTTGTAGGAATGTTGTATATAGGGGAGATGTTCATCCCACAACTTGGGATGTTTCCCACAATAGCCTCGTAATATGTGTACCACGGTACAGTTAACAACCTCTGTATACCCATCGATTTGCGGGTGAAATTTCGTGCTTCTTTTTAGTTTGGTGTCCATCATCCTCCACAAGCTGGTCTAGAACTCCCCAAGGAAGCGAGAGTCTCGATTTGAAACAATTGATGTGGTAATCCAAAGTGGACCCAAACATACTGAAAGAAAAGAGAAGCAGTCTGCTTTATAGTAATCTGCTTTTTACAAGGCATAAGAATACACATTTTGCTAAAACGGTCAATGACAACATACAAATAGTCGTGACCCTTCGTAGACATAGGTGAACCTCCTACAAATTCCATTGACACACTTTCCCATGGATGACTCGGAATAGGGAGTGGTGTGTAGAGCCTAAGTTTTCTATTAGAGGGCTTTGAAATAGAATACATCACACAAACCTTTACATAGCGAGTCACAATGTTTCTCGTATGAGGCCAAAAAAAAAATCTTTGTACATGCACCAAAGTGTCCAGACACAAGAGAGGTGTGGGCCTCTCGAATTACATGCACTCTTTCTTTTGTGGGAATACATAATCTACCAAGGTGATACAACAATTTCCCTGCAAGTGATAGTTGTCCACCTGTGAACCATGGGTTAGTTTTGCATAAACCTCCCTAAAGTTATCATTGTTAGCATATTGTTCAACATAACTTTCAAAAGACAATGAAGCATTATGCAAAAAAACAGAAGCAGAAATAGGAGGGAAAGATAGCATATCAGACACTTTATTGCTAGTGCCCTTCTTATACTTTATTACCAGATGAAACTATTGAAGAAAGCCCATCCACTTGAAATGATGAGTTTGCTACAACTTGGTTTGTGACTGAAGGTACTACAAGGGTTGTTGATCTGTATGGATGATGGTCTCCTTGTCGATCAGGTAGTGTTTCCACTTTTTCACACTCTCCACCAAGGCATAAAGCTCCTTGTCATAGGTGGGATAGTTTATCATAGCTTGAGAAAACTTCTCAGAATGGTAACAAATTGTCTTCTTTTTTTGCATCAGTACAACTCCCATGGCATAACCACTGGCATCGGTTTTGACCTCAAATGGCTGTTGGAGATTGGGTAAGGCTAAGACTGGTGCGGCGCTAATTTTTTCCTTCAATGTTTCGAAGGACTTCTGTTGTCTTCCTCCCCATTGGAAGACCTGTTTCACACTTGTCAATGTGTGCAACGGTGCTGCAATAACAAAGAAGTTAGCAATAAATCTCCTCCAATACTGGACTGCACCTAGAAAGCTATGGACCTCAGTTACACTAGTAGGCTTAGGCCAATTTACAATTGCTTCAACTTTAGCAAGATCAATTTTTAACTAACCACGACCAACAATATGACCTAGGTAACCCAAAGAGGTTTTCACGAACTCACACTTTGACAATTTTACAAAGAGTTTTTCTTTCTTCAACACATCAAGCACTTTCTTTACATGACTCACATGTTCAAAGCAACTCTTGTTGAAAACTAGTATATCATCTAAATATACAAGAACAAACTCATCAATGAAAGGCTGAAATATATGAATCATAACCTGCATAAAGGTGTCTAGAGCATTGCAAAGCTCGAATGGCATTGTCATCCATTCAAACAGCCCCTGCTTAGTTTTGAAAGTGGTTTTCCACACGTCCTGCTCCGCAATTCGGACCTAGTGATAGCCACTACAAAAATCTAACTTTGTGAAATATACAACATTTTTTAATTGATCCAATAAATCATCTAAGAATGGGAGAGGATAGCAATTTTTCAATTGTTAAGCGCACGGTAGTCCATGCACATCCTCTAGCTACCATCTTTCTTTGACACTAGAACAATCAGCAACCCACATGGAGAGGAGCTCAGCCTGATCATGCTTTGGTCCAACAATTTCTGCACTTGATGCTTGATCTCCTTGATTTCGACTGTTGATATTCTGTACATGCCAATATTCAGAAGATGGGCATCATGCAACAGGTGGATCTTGTGTTGGATCTCCCTCTTTGGAGGTAGTCCTCACGACTCCTAAAATAATGCATTATAATCAGAAATTAAATCCATTAATTCCTATTTATGCTTCGTGTTAGGATTCCAAGAAACTCTCCTAGGTTGTAGATCGAAGATGCCTGGTAACATATAAATTCAACTATTGTTGTAGGTTTAATGGAAGGAATGATGGTTTTTTCAAGCCAGATAACCACTTCTACTTTGTTTCACTCCAGACATGCGTGAACACCAACAGACTACAAGGCTTTAGACCACCAAATGCTCACAGTTTAGATATTGGGTGAATATGGAGAATACTAATCACACCAATAGATGCACGAGACCATGTGATAGCCGGCTGCAACTAGTAAAGAAGCTTGTAAATCTATTCTACTAATCCATAGACAGGATGACAGCTCTCTTGCATCAGATAGAAAGAAACCTGAGTCACCTATTCAGTGATACATTCAACAATCTAACACAGATAAGATGACATTTACCTAGTGCTAAACCTCAAAATATCAAGAACACGACATATCAAGCACAAGCTTAGAATAGAGGAAAATGAAAGTGAGCAGTTAACAACAAAAGAAGCTTGTATTAGCTGAAAATGAAGACGAGACATTGCAAGTGATAAAATATCTAGAGTCTCCAGAATTTGAACCTTACATTAGATGCCAACCACCATCCTTGATTACATCTTGTTTCTGGGTATTTATAGATTTACATTACAAGGGCACTTGGCCATTTAGGTATGGAGGGGTCATAATTGACCACCAACTGCATTTAACTGTCTAATGGAGTCTCTAACTGTGTTTGCTTGCTTCAGTGAGTGAATTTGATTTGTTCAGGTGTTGTGTTGTCCTCTTAGGCAGTTGGAGTGTTCGTGCCAGTGGAGCTCCATAACTAATGAATTCAGTTACAGGGTCGTGCTTGTCCTTTTCTCTCTTCGACCATGTTTTCTATTAAATATAGTAGTTGGGGAATGACTGTGACTAGTACTGGCATGGCTAGTCATCTTCCTCTTCAGGCAAACGAAATGGTCACAGGATGTGGAATGCATGGGCGAGTGGATGATTTGGGTGAGCGAAGAGGATGGTCATCGAATCAAGGAAATAGATGGCAAGGATGGCTTGACAGAGTCTGTCGGCCAGGGTGAGAGCAGGATGAATCGGGGCCATCAGATCTACGGCAGAAAGATCAAACGGTGATCAGACAACAGAGTACACGGGAGTTAACGAGCAGGAGTGGTTTGGTCAGGCGGAAATGGTATTGATTGCATCGCTTTCAGGAATAAAGCAGTAAAAGGATGGGACTGTGTGATTCCCTTCAGTGGTTGACACGTAGCAGCGGATGAGAGAGAAAAACCACTCTCATCATGTGCTAACGTTCAATCATTTTGCTGGCGCGATAAGTACAAAGGCCGTCAGATCTCGGCGGAGATGATCTAACTGTGGGGATTTGTGGAGTAGTTCGCCTTTATCGGGTGTGACCGGGGCCATTGGATCGGTGGGAGAAAATAAAAAACGGGTAAACGATGAAAGGTTTTAGCAAGCTCACGAGGGCGTATGGCAGGGTTTAGGAGAAAAATAGAGGAAACAGAGATGGAGGAGAATAGGTGGGGTAGAGGGAAAAGGAGAAAGTGACTATTATGAGCTTTCTTTTAAGCACAACCAAGCAGACCAAGCTTATCTCTAACCTTGGAAAATAAGTGTTGCATCGCAGAGCTAACATTGGCTCCTTCTGGGGATGAGATTCTCCCTGCGAGGTCTTAAGAATCGTAGACCACTGCCTTTCATAAAAAACCAAATTAGCAATAATTCCTAGTGTTCCATTGGGCATGGAGTCTAATTAAGCCTACACTAAAACTTTATAAAAGAACATATTTACAATGCTAAGGCCTACAGGCCTTGAACAACATAATTCTTCAAAAACCGCCCATTAACTTGGCCATCAAAATTGTTTTTCCTTCCAAACTCTGCAACATGAAAGTATTGCTCCCCTAGACCTAGGTGATGATGAATGATCTTGTCCCTAGAGCATTGATTTTACTAGGATCTCCCTTGCTTTCCTTCAGTGCATCCCATTGGAGAAAACAATCATCATACTAAGAATTGTCCCTTTTTACCTTTCTATGAAAGGTTTCCTTCTCTTGGTCAATGTGTATGTTGGGTTGCATTATATTCTTTCCAAGTAGTTAACAGGGAGTTTGAAGGGCACTCGTAACCCCACTTTATGGGGTCTCGGGTAGTGCCCTAGAAATTTTGGTTTTGGACCCTATGTTAGGTTGGGCAGACCCACCTATGGTTTTGTGCATGATTTTTGCACATGTTTTTTGGACGCAATGGT